>JAIUZE010027900.1:0-11205 GCA_022085475.1 Heliosperma pusillum | reverse complement strand
GGGTTATTAAGAGAAACTATTGACAACGGTTATCCTACAAACCACCGTTGTTATAGAGTAATAACAACGGTTAAATAACACCCGTTGTAGAAAGTAATAACACTAAGACAACGGTTTATTTATTATAAACCGTTGTTGAAAGTAATAACCACGGTGAATTTCTAAAACACCGTTTTTATAGATTATGTATATTTTTTTTAATTTTTCAGATACGCGCGCGCGGTATTAAAATTTGAGGCACGAAATAAACTCATTAACTTTGCTCTAAAGTAATTTATTTAACTTTGCTCTAAATTTAATTTAATTTATTTTACTTTGCTCTAAATTTTATATTATAGGCGTAAGTTACGTTTAATTATTAGCTCGGATCGGGTTTGGCCTGAGAATCAATTCCAATCGGGTTAGATTCGGCGGGTTTAATTTGTAATTAATAACTTTATCGATCGGGTTAGTTATTATTATTAGTTTGGTTCAATTCGGGTCGAAGCGAGGGTCCTTTCGGCTTTCAATTCGTGTCTGTTTCGGGAATGATTATAATTGGGCGGGTCGTCGATAATTTCCGGGTCAAGCGGATGTGGTATATATATATCGAGTCTAGATAGGGATCCTCGAATCGTGTCATTTTCTTTTTAATTAATTAAGGAACTGGTTATTATAATTATCATGCTATGCATCACTAGTTAACCTGAAACTGATCGATCGGGTGGCCAGGCCAGCAGTTACGGATCGGGCAATCCACTATCTAGAGCAAGTACGTAGCTACGTTACGTAGTTCGGGTCGATCGCTTTTGGGCCGGGTCGGGGGCACGTGTCATTATATATTAACCTCGTATATATGTACAACTTATTGCAATTAATAATATTGATGATAATATAATATTGATGATATATATAATAATTAATGATGATGACTTCCGGATCATTAATTAACGCTCGTACTACTTTAATTTGCAATAATAACAGATTCATCAATGCACGCATGCAAGTAAGTATTATATATACACGTCAATGTTTCCCAAATTAAATAATGATGATATATATATATATGGGGTCGATCGACTTCGTTCATCCAAGTACGCTAATAAAAGGGACGGATATATTGACAATGCATATATAAATATATATATATATATATGCTCAAATTAATTAAAAAGGACGGTTTATTGCTTTTTTACCACCTATTATATATAATATATATTATATTATATTATTGGGTATGTATGTACATACGTTTTATCAACAAATAAATGGTTAATAATAATAGGCCATGCATATTCCGATCAGGTAGTTAGATTCGTCGGGCCGTTTTTGCATCACAAACCTGAAACTGTCTGACCCAAAATTAATTAGCTAGTATCGGGTTATTTAATTTAATTCGATAGAAATCATCATTTATTATCCGCGTGATGATTATTAAGTATCATTTTCGGGTCGGATCACTTTTAATTATTAAGTATCATTATTAGTATACGTGTGTTACTTCAAAATAACCCTAAACCCTAAACCCTAAACCCTAAAACCTAAACCCTAAACCCTAAACCCTAAACCCTAAACCCTAAACCCTAAACCCTAAACCCTAAACCCTAAACCCTAAACCCTTTTTTATATACTTCTATATATATATATCCTAGATTTTATTGAACATCAATTCAAACACTTTAAACATCAAAATATTGAACATCAATTCAAACACTTTAAACAACATTCTTTCTCATTGATTTCATTAGGAATAACCTAGATTTTATATTAAAGTACATTACATTCATCCGACATCAAATAAATAAAGATGTTAAATAATCCAGAACAATTCCGGTTAAGAGTAAAAAGCTTTTCTCACACTGCCACCAACAATCCGGAACAATATTGATGATACTGATGACTTCCGGATCATTAACCTCGTATTTTGCAATAACAGATTCAATGCCTGCAAGTACACGTCTTGCATGTGGAGATAAGGTAGGACGGGTACAGCTCAACATATCTCTTGCGGCATCCAACATGCGAGTATAAGGCCGACGTGGGTAGCCAGAGGACGATGATGATGACGACGCTTGGTTGACAAGTCGGACTGCTTCACGCCTCTTAATCCAATAATCCCTTCGATGTTCAATGGATCCTTTAATCAATGGGTGATGATCAGCGGGAACGACGGCAAGAGCCTCCTCCTCATCTGCAATCAATTTTGTAAGGGTCGTTTCATCGTTGGGAAGGTTAACTGCTGCCATTGATGATATTAATTTTCGGGTAGTTATGGAATATTTAAAGGAGGGGTTTTGAGGCTGTATTTATAGAGGGGTTATGCTGCCATTGATGATGTTCAATGGATGCTTTAATCAATGCTGGTTCTGCTGTTGTTTATTCACGGGTTTGGACTGCAATATCTTTTAATTAAAAATAATAATATTGAGCAATAACAACGGGTATTGGTAAAAAAACCCGTTGTTATTACTAACCACAACGGTTTTCGTTACCACAACCGTTGTGATAGAGTTACTGCATATTGCAGTAAATGCATTGACTACATAGGAAATGTAACGTACTGCATATTCACACATTTACGCAATCAATAACGTACTGCATGCATGTGAATGTATAGTCGTTTTGGGAACCAATGCATGCATGTGAATCAATGCCTTCATGTGAACCAATGCATGCATGTGAATAAATAACTCCAATAAATAACTCTCTATAAATACAGCCTCAATACAAGCAGGTTATCAACCACATACAAAATTCCCAACTCTCATCAATAACATATTTGCTAAACCATACAAAATTTCCCAGCCTCAATACTAACATCAACCATACAAAATGTCTGGAACTTTTACTAAACCATATGCTTGCATCATGAAAGAAATGCCTTGTCATATTGAGGGTGGCTACGTTGTGTGTAAAAGTTACAAAAAACTCCGTGATACGCTTATTCGAAATGGCTATTTAATAAGGAAGATGTGGCCAAATTATCATCGCAGGCACTTTACAGGGGAACTCGTTTTCGAGTTTGGGATGTCGGATGCTCATCGTGCCTCCGCATTCAAACTGGCAAGAATGTTTGACAAGGCCGGGCATGGGCGAAAAGATTTTATTAAGAGCACGGACCACCAGCCTGGGCCATATCTATGGGTGGCTTCCGAACATGACCGTCACCGTTGGCCAAATGGGGTCGACCTTGTTGAAGTGACCCAGGTAGAGCAGTGGGAAGGGTTGGCTCTGGCCGAGGCTGACCCGATTGATGCATATGCTCTAGCGGTGGCAGCTATCCGGGAGATTTACCCGGACTCAATTTAGTTTGTTGTTGTTGTTGTTTGGTTGTAGTTGTTTGTTGTTGTTTGGTTGTAGTTGTTTGTTGTTGTTTTGGCGCCATTTGTGTGTGGCGCCGTTTGAACTTATTATTTAATAATATTAATGTTGATACGTTAATTTGTTTTTTGACTTAAGTTTAGAAGTAATTAAACTAATTCAATTCAAAGCTATTCAATCGATAAAGCAAAATTAGAATTGAATGACATTCAGGAAATGACATTCAGGAAATGACATTCAGGAAATGACATTAACAAATTTGCTAATAAACGACATTGAATTGGTGAAAATAATAAACGACATTCAGGAAATGACATTCACAAATTCAAGAAATAGTTCACAAATTCACAAATTCAAAAATAATAAGGGAGATGATGACAGAAAAATGATCGCTTTGTGATAGAGTTTTTGTGTTGCAGTACAGTCGTATTATTAGTGTGTGTGTTTCCTTACTACAAATATTGACAACGGTTATCATAAACAAACCGTTGTGATAGAGTAATGACTACGGTTATAGTAGTCTACCCGTTGTAATTAGTAAACACTATGACAACGGTTTATGGTTAATAACCGTTGTTATTACTAACCACAACGGGTATATTTAAAACAACCGTTGTTGTTGCATACCTTTATTTTTTTTTAATTATAATTAGATACAGCAATATCATAAGCACTATACACTGCAATAATAATCAGCAGAAACCAACAAAGACAACAATATCATAAGCACTATACACAGCAATATCAGCAGAAACCAAAACATGGAGACTGTATAATGAATGGCCAAAAGCTAAATAATTTGGGAATCTTCAACAATGACCAAAGCTAACAAAAACTAAAGACAATACACTGAATGCTATAAATTCATAAAAGAATACTCACTGCAAATAAACCAAACCAAAACTATTAAATCACTTGTCTATTTTTGAAATGTCTCAAAATGTTGCTCGTCCATATCACTGTGTCCTAATGAATGCCCCAGGCCATTTGGACGATGGAAAATTTGTTGCCAAAAGCTTTACTCCTTTGAGGAATAAGCTTATTGAGCTGGGATACTCGGTCAGCAGAATTAAGGCACAATGGGTGCCTTGGGGATTCCAAGGGATACTACTCATTCAGTTTGGAACATCACTTGCAGATGTAGAATCAGCATTTAAGCTTGGCAATATGTTTCAACTCAGAGGCCATGGTAAGACAGAGATGATGACAAAGAGACGATCAGGAAATCAATAAATTATTAGTGTTTGTGGTTTTGTGATGCAGTATAATCGCTTTGTGTTTGTGTTTTTGTGTTGCAGTACAGTATTATTAGTGTTGTGTGTTTTTTTCATCTCTATTAAAAGTATTGACAACGGTTATTATTCATAGTCACCGTTGTTATTAGGTTCCTTATTTACAACGGTTAAAAAAGTTATATCCGTTGTTACAACTAACAACAACGTACAACAAAATCATATCCGTTGTTATTAATTTAAGCCAAATATTGCGCCAAATTAATAACACATTATAACAACGGGTTTTTCATACCCGTTGTTATTACTTTTCCTTATTTCGCGCTAAATTAATAACAACGGATATAAAATAAACTGTTGTTATTAGTAGATTTATTTACCACGGTTATTTTAGTTCACGCCGTTGTTAAAACTAATAACAACGTTTGAAAAACTAATACCGTTGTTATTAGGTTTAATATATTTCCGCGGAAAAATAATTCTCCATTCCACAGCGGTTTTTCTTTATTTTCGTGAGTATACGTTGTTGATGGGGCGTTGTTATTGCCTGTATTTGTAGTAGTGACAAAACAAGACAAGAAATAGAATTACCTCAACAAAGGAAATAAAACTTAGAATTGAAGAACACAATGGAACCAAATAACTTGCAAATGAATTTGTAATATAAATTGAAATACTTAAAGGAATTATTTGTAACAACTAATGGAAACTAAACTATTCTAAACTTAATCTAATGACTAATAATATTGTGTAAAAGAGTGTTATTAAGAGTGTAGAATGATGTACAAGATGATAAAAAAGAAGCCTCTAAGTGTCGAGGTCCCTCTCCTTTATATAGGGAGAGGGACTTGAAACGTATGCATTCACAGAGCCCAAACCCCGATCGGGGAATGGAAACCCCGATCGGGGTTTTACTAATCCGGCTACAATTGCTTAATTACTCCATTAAATGCTTGAGGAATCATATGCTATGCCTTTAAGCTCCTTAATTCTACGGTTAATTGCATAGTTTAGCATCCCATGAGCATCCAAAGAGCATCCCTATGTTGAGTTGTGGACTCCTTAAGTTGGGCTTCATTTTGGTTTCTCATTTGTACACTAAACCATTTTACAAGTCTTCATGCTTGGGCTTGTCATTCTCCATACTATCCTTCCATGACTTCCATTAGCTTAGTGAACTTTGATGCTTGCTAATGTGCTAGGAAAAAGCCTCTAAATGCTTAGATTCCTACAAAATGTAACAAACACAAGCAATACACCTAGAACACGTAATTAGCTCACAAATATACAAAAAAAAGTATAATAATCAAATAAACCGAGCTAAACTAGGGAGTTAAACTATATATAAAATGGACTCATCAGCATCTCCACCAACTTGATGTCAATAATGCTTTCCTTCAAGGTAATCTCACCGACACCGTATTCATGATCCAACCCCCGGGCTTTATTGACACGGACAAACCCGATCATGTTTGCAAACTCAACAAAGCTCTATATGGGCTCAAGCAAGCCCCGAGAGACTGGTACACCAAACTCAAAAACTATTTAATCACCACCGGGTTCAAAAACTTGATCTCTAACCCGTCACTTTTCATCCTTATCACGACCCAAATTACTCTTCTCGTCCTTTTTTACGTTGACGATATAATTGTCACCGTCCTCAATCCAAACCACATTACTACTTTTATCACACTAATCTCCACGAAATTCTCATTTAAAGACCTTGGTCCCTTATCCTACTTCCTTGGTATTGAAGTCACCCCTACAAAACAAGGCCTTCACCTCAACCAAACAAAATATCTCTCCAACCTATTACACAAATTCAACTACCAAGATTGCAATCCTTCCTCCACACCAATGCTCATGCATCCTCCATTAATTGCCGAACCAAACCAGCCCAAAGAAAATGAAACGGATTACCACACCATCATTGGTAGCCTCCAATACTTATCCCTCATAAGACCCGACATTGCCTACTCCGTTAACAAACTCGCTCAATTTCTCACCCATCCCACCACCCTTCACTGGACAGCTTGAAAGCGACTTCTTTGCTATCTTCGAGGAACTCTTCACCTTGGAGTTCAGCTCACCAAATTGCCCCATCTTCGGCTTCACGCCTACTGCGATGCGAACCATGGGGGAGATACCAATGACTATGTCTCAACCTCTGGCATGATTGTCTACCTTGGCTCTAACTTGATTAGCTGGTCATCACGTAAACAACGGGTCGTATCCCGATCGTCCACTGAAGCTGAGTTCAGGGTCGTCGCTGACACAACTGCCGAACTTCTTTGGCTAATCTCTCTCCCTCAAGAAATCGGTATTCATGTCCCCCGAACCCCTGTTATCTTCTGTGATAACCTCTCCGCCACTCACTACTCCGCAAACCCAGTTCCCATTCAAGAATGAAGCACCTTGCACTCTCTTTTCACTTCGTCAAAGAACAAGTACAACTCGGCCATATTCGTGTTCAACATATCAACGGTTCTGATCAACTAGCTGACACACTTACAAAACCCCTGCATAAATCGCGCTTCACTGAGTTATCGTCCAAGATAGGACTTCGCCAACGCACGTCCATCTAGAGCGGAAATATTGAAGATAATGCTTCCAAATCAAGTCAACCATAATCCCATGATTACAACAATCATATCACGGCTAATTGATGCCTATAATATTGTGCATATTCTTCTCTTATTTGTTACTATAATCACCTCTATATATAAAAGCCAAGTCTTTTAAAGACTTTTTTATTGGCTGCTTAATTTTAGGCGTTTTCTTTTCTTTGGTACCTACTCTAAATGAATTTTTATTTGTCACCCACGTGCTCTTTCAATTTTAAGATTTATACTTACTCCATAGGATAAAATGATGTAGTCTTTGAATGAGTAAAAAATAATTTGCTATTTAAATTTTTACACAAAAGAAAAATAAGGTTGCTTAATAACATAAAAATTTAAATAAGAGTAATTATTAAACCCAAACTATTAAAATCAACATTCAATAAAAAAAGTTACTTTATTAAACCAAAAATCGTAAAGTTAAAGCAAATCATTCAATCAAATAAGATGCATATGTTTGATAAAAAAAATCATATATCAGAACCATTATTAAATTAAAAATTCAAAAATAAAATCATTAATCAAAATAAAAAATAAAATCGTTAATCAAAATAAAAAATAAAATTATTAAGCATAATTCTACATCGCAGATCGCAAAAGAAAAAAAAATCACATCAACCACATGCATGTAATTTACCTGATTGACCAATTAATCAAACTCAAATACACATTGAATATCATTCCAAAAAATCACAAGATTCAAATTTGCAAAAATAGACCCGTGCAAATTTGCACGGGTTTAAAACTAGTAGTTTATTATTTCCTAGTATACTTGCTAGATTATAGGAATGTGTTCCCTCTTGTAATTATAAATGTGTTCCCTCTTGTAATTATAAATGGTGTAGTCATGCTTTGAAAGTGTTAGACAATATGAATATCAAGCTAATACCAAAGGGTTTCAGTCTTACAAGATGGACAAGAGACGCAAGACGAGGGCAAAGATGATTAGAATGAGCAACATAAAGAACTAGATAGAAAAACTCATTTTACAAACAGTTATTATACAGAATTGTGTCCTCGCTTTGGAAATTTGATGAACCGGGCGTGTGAATTACATGAAACGTACAAATTTATGTCCAAGGTGTGTGAAGAGCCCGCAAAAATTGTTGAGAAAATGCTAGCTAACCAACATTGTGCGGGTGAAGAATCCTCTAATACATGTAATATATCAATATCTATAACAAGTGAAGAACCCCGAAATAATGGAGATGAAATTGACTACAGCAATGTGAAGGGAATAAAAAAGAGGCAAAATCCTTATAAAGGAAGGATTCGCCCTAAAAGCCCTAAAGCAAAAGAGAAAAAAGTCTTCAGGTACTAATGTATGTCTTTATATCAGTTTTTTTATTAGTCATACTTCTTTACAATGTTCAACGATATCATGCCTAATATTTTTTTTTTTGGCAACAGTAAAATTAAGATCACTACATGTGCATAGCTTCTTTAGCTAGGCAAACAAGGTAGCGCGAGATAAAGCTAAATTTTAAACAGTGAAAAGAAAGACAAATAAGACAAATGTCTTCTAGGATTCCATGAGCATCATGATGATCCTCCTCGCATCCATAGTCAATAAGGATATGTACATGATAGTGATGGCGTGTTAATGCCCAAATAAGAGCCTCCTTGACTCCAGTAGCTTCAGTCTGTAATGCGCCCGTCGACCATAATTTTATGCAATCCTCCGTCGATATCATGCCTAATAAAATGCTATGAAACACTAATTCAATCAATTCTTTTATCCCAATTTCATGAAAATCAAATGGTAGATTCTACAACTAAATCAAAGGCGGAAACAATGCACACGCAAAAACAATCTCAAGAAATATCGGTACTTGTCTTCATAATATCTTTTGCATAATGACTAACACCCACAAATTCACCTCTTTATTTCTCCATAATGTAGATTCTAATACCCAAACAACTGGAATCGTATCAACAATCAAGCTATGGCGTGATTGATGCCACTGATAATCTCACATTCACACAATTGTTATCCGTAAGCATTTCACTACTTACCGGCCCATTATAGTCCATAAAATTTGTAATTTAAATCAGCATGTAAACTCAAAAAGCAATAATGCAGGGTTCACTAATTGACAATACATGCTTAATTTCTCTCGACAATATCATGGCCCATTATAGTCAAGTAAGTTACAAATTACATTCAATATCAATTTCTCACATCATCTATATTTATATGACTCCAATTCTAATATTTCAGGCAAATTAGATAACAAGTTACAAAAAAAAAAATGGATGAAAGTAGTTGAAGATAATTACCTAGCAAAATATGTTTTGTTCCAAAGACCCCGAAATCGAGCGCAAGTTAAGCTTTGCTCATGATTCTGCAATCCTTTCTTCAACTTGATTGTGTAGTCTTGGCACAATTCATATATTTTGAATATTTTTTGGGGTAATATATATATATATATATTGATATAAATTGGATAAACTTTGATGATTTTGATGTTGATTGAATTTTAAATCAAGATAAGTGATGATTGATTAGAGATAGAATGAATCTATTTCTATTATATATAAAAGAGGAAATAATTGAAGAGTGCTATGAAATATTATTATATGGATGTCCATATCTTATATGATATTAGAATATATTATCTTATGCAAACTCTACCCCTATTGTATGTGTATATATACCCCTTATAATGGAATAATAACATAGATCCATCTCCCTTACTTTCTCTCTACCTTCTCTCTATAATTATCTCTCCATTTGTTTCACAACACGTTATCAGCACGAGTCTCGACCGATTGAGCAAAGTGGAATTTATAGTCTTTATATCATAAAGATCTGGTAATCAGGAGGTTCATATCAGATCTTATTTTCTTTACTTTGCTAATTAAGGTACGTCTCCGTTATACTCAGTAATTGTTTATCAAAATTATCTCTAGTATCTGGTTTTACGGCTCACTTGAATGTAATAATGAAAGTTATAGCAGGAGTTTCTCTTGTATCCTTTTTTCTCTTTCTACTTGTTAATTTGGCTCTTTTTGTGTGAATACCGACATGTTATATGGAAAAATTCCTTAGTATTAATGCTTCTTTTGTGAATAAAACTTCTCATGTTCACCCTTTGACAATCAACATACTCATCTTGTATGAATACAAATATAAATTGCATATTAGTAGCAACAAGCCTTCATTAATAACCACACATGTTGACGTCTTCAGTAGATTTGCCAATTTGCAATTAATGAAAATCAGAAGAAAAAAAATCGGTTCATCTCGTCAGTTTTATAAATTTTGCGCAATAATCTAGTAATGATTGAGAAATTTTATTTGTGAGATACGCATGAGTTGCTTCCATCAATGGTATCATCCTATCTAACATGTTAATACAATAGTATGCTTGAGTTTTTTCTTTGTTGAGTAATCTGTCGTATTCATTTAAGTATATTGTGTCTAGTATTGAATTATTGATAGTAATTGTTACTTCGAAGTTATAATGAGGTTTAAATATTTTTATAGAAATAATCTTGTTTGCACATATATACAATCCTAATTAATGAACTATGATGATTATTTCCGTACAATTCATGTACGTTTCATAGATATGTTACTTGAGTTTAACAACATATGGGTTGATTTTGTATCTTTATAATATATATCATATTTATCGATCAGTTTTGCTCAGTTATTTTCGCTTGTTCATAAATTATTTTGTTAATTATATTAAAGATCGTATGGGAAATAACTTATATTATTATGAATTGCCTACAATTTTACTGCTTTTGATATTCTTATGTCATCGAGAAACGAAGAGTTATTGTTTTAATATGATAACTAAGTTAATCTTGTATAATTTACATATTAGTGGATTTAATTTTTGGAAAATGACATATCATATAATTTTTGGACCTGAAGTTCCAAAAGATTTATTTTATAAAGATGAGCAGATATGTCCATATTATAACTTTGGCCTGAAATTCAAGGTTTTAAAGGTGTGTAAGAATAATTTAACACCGTCTCATCAATTCATATTTTGAAGTGTAAGTGGCCAGAAGTCCACATGTAAATGCTAGTGGCCAGA
>JAIUZE010027899.1:0-15130 GCA_022085475.1 Heliosperma pusillum | reverse complement strand
TCTTTATATTTGCATGCATGTTACATAGATCATTAAATACTAAATTAACAAGTAATTTAGCAACTAATTAGAAGAGTCTAATTAAGGTCTATGGACTTTCACTAGGAGTAGAAGACATTAAGTTTCCATAAATCCAGGGCCGATCCTAAACACATTAAGGCCGCCACCCTATTCAAAAATTGGGCCCCTGAAATACTAAAGGAAAAATTAATTTTGGGTTTTGAAAATTGGAGAGAGTATCTTATAATTCAAATATTTTATTGTCGATAAATCGCAAAAGATCAAAATTCTTTCAAATGTTAGATATTAGCTCTATTAATTGAGTCCATTAATTGTATGATTTGTATAGATCATGCTATGTTGAACCAAATTCCCACAACATCTCAGTAACATGAGAATTATTCTAAAAAAATTAATCGACCCACAAAAATATAAGTATGGACTAAAAGGATGGGCCTAACATTGCTAGTGAGTTAAAAAAAAAAGTGATGGCAACTATGAAGAATAGAATACGTTTCCTCTAACTATTTGGTAACATACTTCACCTATAACACCCTAGTCCAGACCTTGGGTCAGGAGCGGTAGCTCGCAAGGTTGTGTACATGGCCCACATATCAACACAGGTTCTTTCCAAGGTATTTTGTCCTCACTCATGCGCATCTGGGAAACCTTCCCAGGAAGTCACTCATCCTCTTACTACTCTTGTCAAGCACGCTTAACCATGAAGTTCTTTTGCATGGATAACCAGAAAAGAAAGTGCACTTTGTTGATATGAGTAGTAACTTTAATCCTTTTGAGCACAAGTCGAATTTTAAGCCTATCAATGAATCTCTTCAATGGGCTCCCCACGCATGGAGTACTGCATTACCACTAGACTACATTTTTATTTTCAAATTAAAATGTACACAAATTGTTCTATAGGACAAATTTTAGCAAAAGATTATCCCAATAGCACAATGAGTCAATGACCAAGTAAAGAATTTAATAAACTTATAAAAAAATAGTTTATTTTGGTAACATAATATTTTATTTTGATAACCTACTTATTAAAATGTCAATATTCATCATGCAATAATGGGAATTCAAAATAAGAATATAATTAAATGTAAATTTTGGGCTTTTGTCCATTTGGTCAGTCTTATGCTATAAGACGGTCCTATATAAGAGTTGTTGTAAAATGTAATAAGTTTCATTTAATAAAAGGCCTCAGGCTGTGGACTACATAATAGGCTATGCCCATGATGAACCCCTCTTAGACTTAGGCTCTTGTCCATTGACCCACCAAACAATCCGTTAGGCCAATCATGCATAAATCAATCATATCTTGATGGTTTAAGATAAAAACTTTAAACAATATCTCCGGTTTGAATTTTCTTTTCCTAATGCTATACATAATACACAATATATCTAAAACCTATCGTGTCTAAGGTATTGAGTTCATTTCTTATTTAAAAATTATAATTATTAGTAAGAGATAATTAGAAATTTTATAACTATCACATATATATGTACGTAAGATTTACTTGTATAATTTATAATTTCACTACAATTTTTTGTTATCAAAGTTATCTTAAGTAAGAAAATGTGATACCCACTAAATTATTTTGTGTAACTCACACTCTGTTTAACTTTGAGATATAAGGAGTTTTAGAAAGTGTTATTATAATTGAAACAAATAACAAAGACGATGAATAAATTGGCCATCACATTTTATTATGAGTAAAAAAAATATATAAAAGACGATGAGTATTTTAGTACAAAGGTGAGTCTGATAATGAATACCGACAATAGATTGAACTCAAAGTCAAAAACCTAGAAAAGGAAAAAAGAAAACTGTGGCCAGTCACTATATAACACTTCATTTTATACAGGGGCGGAAGTATTGTCCTCATCACTTGAGATCTGCATATTTTTCAAAAAAATTGCTAGTGTAAGTATTACAGTAGATCATATTACATTATTAAGAAAAAAATTATCAGAAATAAAGTCTAGTTCAAAGAATTACTTTAAAACCATAATATCATAGAAACGGAAAATGAGATGGTGTCATAACCAGCTTATAAAATTTATTGACCTACTACATAAGGTATGTGACAGGGTGGTATAAATCTCGATAAAACCGTATGATTTTATAGTAGATACTAAAAACTAGTTCGATGAGGTAACTTTGACCAGCAATTAATGACATGTGATTTTACGTAAATATTTGTGTCAAATTGCCTTAAGATTATTGATAGAAAGTACCTGAGGAGGAAAAGTGATAAGTGTCAAAATGGCTGGCTTCAAGTTGTCGAGTGAATAAGAGGCATCCATTTTCACAACAAAGATTTCACGTTTATATGATCTGATGAAAATTATATGAATCCTAATTTTGCTTGGTTGTATAAGCCTAATACAAGGACATATTTATATATAAGATACACGCTTACACTAATTTAGTAGTTGATTAGTAATTTAGTATTAGGATAATATCATCCCTTTTGAATGCATGATATTATCCATGATTCATGAATCATGAAAAATCAATTAATATTTAAATAATAAGATAATATTACGTAATTGATCATAATCTTTTATCTTGCATTATTAGACTATAAAATCGGTAAAATTAAGAATTTGGTTATTGTATTCTATCATAATCAAAATATGATTAAAGAGAAGCATATTGTTCATTACTTTTTCTAAGAAGTTTCTAACCATTTTACAATTTATGGATTGTTATGTCTCTAAATGCAATAAAGGGGTGAAATGCATGATATAAGCCATGTTTCGTGTGCATGTGGTTGCATTGCTATAATACAAATTCTTGACTAAGACCGGACTAAGTTAAGACGACATTCACAATCGATTTACGTAAGATAAATAAAAAGAGAGAGAGAGAGAGAGAGAGAGAGAGAGAGAGAGAGAGAGAGAGAGAGAGAGAAAAAAGAATGTCTAGAGGTCTTAACTTTGAGACGGTCTTAAACATGGTCAAATTTTAGTTTGAGCTTACTGACTTGTACCTAACTATTCCTTTATGTGTTTGGTGATCGACCTATATGCTAACTGTAATAGCTCTTAACACTTTCAAGGTTCATATTATAAGACCCAATGCAAATCATCCATTATTTTCCCTCATATGTTGGTAAATTTTAGGGACCGCAATTTGCCAAGTCATTTCACAAACTTGTATACAAATATGTAACCATTTGCATAGTTTTATTTTTCAACAATAAAAGGGGTTCATTGATTAACCTCTAAAAAGGTGGATGAAGCCTTTTGACAAACCCCTATTGCTACTGCCCTTATAATCATTGTTGTTAGACACACTAAAATAAGGAAAAACTTTTTAATACTCTGTATTCTGACAACGTGGTACTCGGTCGAGTAGAGTTTATACTCGGCCGAGTATGTCGCTTAGGCACCCTTCTTCCTAAGTGGAACTCGACCGAGTATGGTGAGTACTCCACCGAGTTCAGTGTACTCGACCAAGTGTTTTGTGCACTCGACCGAGTCCACCGGTCAGACGATTTTTTCGAGCGGTTTTGTATAACGATGATTAAGGGGTTGTATATATTAATTCGTAGGTTAATCACTCATCATAAAACCCTAAAACACTCTAAAACACTCTCAAATATCTCCTTAATCATCCTAATTCATCACTGAGTCTCGCGATTGCTATTGTTGATTCCTCAGATTCGTTCTTTCGCATCAATCTCGTCGTAAGTATCCATATCCATAATCTATTTAGTAAGTTTGTTTAGTCTTAGTGGAACCCTAATCTGATTTGGGGATGGGAAAATGGATTGTTGTTAATTAGGTTACTTTATGTTGTTAAGAGGAGGATTCGTAGAGGAAAAATTCTAGTTGTACATTCATTGTTTACTGAATTTCCTTGAGGTAGGGTTTTCCTACCCTGTACTTTCATACGTTGGTTGATGATGACTAGTTGTACATTCATTGTTGTTTCTTTATTGTCTACTTGATATTAACTACCTCGTGCAACCAAGATGGTAGCGCACCTATTTACTAACGTAGGCCTTGGTAAGGCTCTTTGATAGTTGGGGGTGTTACAAATTTGGCCTATTGTGCCACATTAGAGTGGCACATTGTCATGTGAAGAAAAATTTGGTGTCCAAGTACATTGTGGTCGTGTATTTTTTAGGATTATTTAACAAGAATACCCCAAACTATTGGTCGTCTTCTCAAAATACTATGAACTTCTATTTAACTCACAATATACCATACAATGACCCTTTCTTATCGCATTACACTTGATAATTCATTATCGGTAAAACCATGTTAAAATTCATGTTGATGGCAGTGGGTCCCATTGTCATCACCATCTCAAACACCATCACTACTGCCTTGCCTATAGCATTCGACATCTACATCGACTCCACTTTCCAGCCACTACCAAACCAGATACTCACCACCACCATCAGTACACCCTTGCTTAAGCCACCACTAATGCCACGCTTAGCTACCGGCCGCCTCATTCACTCCATCACCACCACAATTCATTTGCCATTTTATTTCCATCAAAGCAAAACATCATCATTCACAATCAACACCAGCACCAACATCAACATCAACATCCAGCCACACCTCCGCCTCCTTTTCTCTATTCACTTCTCTTTTTCGTTTATAAAATAGAGTTGTTATCCGGCCCTTCTTTTTCGCCGTTGATTATCACGACTTAGACTTCGTCCATATTGCACGACATAGTTCGCCATTGTCGTCTTTCCTTCCTATAATAACCAAGGTAAACCCTAGATCCTCTAGATAACTCGAATATAAACCTTCCGCCAACCACCCAGTGATGATTGGGCCGCATGTTTGGTATGCGAAACGATTTATGACAATTCGTAAGTTTATCGTCAAGTGACAGCTCAAATAGTTGTGTCTATCCCTTGGTCGTCATCTACGTGCCAATACAGTCGTTTTGACAGTCATTAGAGTTTATTTGGAGTTCGGGCCAAAAATCGCTTCATTTTACATAAACCGTCTTTTAAAACCGTGTCTGAATGCTCGAGAATATTCCGGATATTTTAATGTTTCAAAACTTATATTTTTTTGGTAAAATATATTCATATTTTATTTAGAAAAGCATTTGAAATCTACCGCAATTCCATAATAGAAACGCGGAAATCTTTCTTTCAAAGTAAGAAACTGCTCGTTTTGCCTGTTTCCGGGATATTTTCAAGATTTCTTTCCGTGTTCGAGTTATTCCAAAACTCTTCGGATTTCTCCCTATATAAGGAGAGGTTCGTGCACACTTTTAAGGGACGCCAGTATTCCGCTCCTTCTTTTCTCTCTCTTTGCATTCTAGACCTTGCTCTAAGCATTTTGACAACTACGTGCTTGATCAATCGACCACGTAAGCTCAGATCCTTCTGGGTTCCCGTCACGTTATTGCATTGACCTACCAATTTGACCAACTCAACAATAATCAATCTTAATTAATCAATCGATCCTCTTACGAGGGCACTTTCTTTACATTCGAGTCGAGTTGTCGCTAAATCATAACTTTAGTTCATATCTCGTTCCATCAACATCTAAGTCTGAGGGTGTTTAAATCCATCTTTTGTATTGTATTTTATTTTATTTCATCTAATGTAAGATTCATGTCAGATTTATGCTCAAACCTTTTCAAAACCTTTATTAATTTTTATTATTTCTTATAAATCGTCTTTCATCATAATTTCATATTTAGATAGTTCGTCTTGATTTGGATCCCTAATAATCAATATTAGTGGGTTTTTGTCATCTATCAAATTGTGTCTTTAGAGGTTAGATTTGTTCATTTCAAATCTCGAGATTTGTCTTTGATATAATTAGTGTAATTTAATCTATTAAATCACTTAAATTCGACCTCTAGATCCATAATAAACCGTAAATACGCAAATGATCGAATATTAACTGAATGCGATTCTGGCTTCACAACCATAACCCAACTCACGAACAAACGCACAAAGTGTTGCGCCTCTTCTAGAGGACGCACCTTCTACTGCGCATGTTCCGGGCTGGTTTCTGTCTCTGATCTTCTTGATTCGCTCCGACGTAGCTTAATTGCCTAATTAATCAACTATTAACTCCTGATATCGCCGTTAATCTGTCTTTAGATAATTTTATTATTTTCTTTCTTTTCTTTAAGTCTTCCTTTTGGGTATATTTCTGACATAGATCCCGTATTCGTTGTAATCAATTGTAATATTTATTTTATAGTTCTATTTAATCATTGTATTGTATGATTCTTTGGATGATTTAATTGCCTTTCTTATGCAATCAATCTTAAATCCCAATTTGACACAATTGATTCCTAAACTACATGTTCAACCGACATAGTCTAACTTCACATGCTAGGATTAAAACGTGGATGTTGCATTGCATGCATATAACCAACTACATATCAAGTACAAAAGAGTTTCCCTAATCATTAGTAAAGGCCGCTATCGAGGCGGGCGGGATTAGGTGTTCGATCAAAAGAGCTTCCTAATACGTACCCCCACCCCTTACTCCAGATCTCTGTGAACACCTGTGTTCATTGGCATCCACGAGAATCATTCTAGACATAGAATGCTACAGGTAATGAGTTCTTAGTGTTCATATCATTCCTTTGTGTTTTGACATGACATAAAGTATCCGAACATTTCCAACTTCCCACAAAAGTTGGCGGCGACTCCACAAATGCGTGTTTTCACGCTTGTCCCTCGTTTCTCCATCCGTAGTATCCCGTGTATCACAGTTTGGAAAGGATTGTGAAACCCGTGTATCACAGATCCCCTAATCAATTTGGGGATTTTAGGATCAATATTGATTTGAGGTTTTGAGGATGCTGTTATCGTGCTCAACGATGGGGCCATGGGGGGCTGTAGGTAGGGCGGTGCAAAAAATCCCGAACCAAAATTTTTAACCGAAACCGAACCAAAACCCGGAAAATGGACTCCGGATTTTCGGTCTTTTTTCGGTTCAGATAACCGAACCGGTTTTTTTGATGAAAATCGGAGCGGATTCGGGTCATAGAAAATTCAAACCGGATACCGGTTTATGAACCGGTTTATTTTTTTTTAGAAAAAAAAAAGCAGAAAATAGTCAATTTTTCAAGCAAACAATCGGTCCAAACAAAAAAAAAACCCAAATCCCCATTTCATTTTTCAAGTTTTCAGAAACCGGTAAAGAAGTAAGTTAGCAAATCAACAAAAAAGTTGAACTGAAATAGGGTTATTACCTAGAAAGATGAAAACCGGTGCGGATAAACCGGTTTCGGTTTTAAAATTTTAAAAAATCGGTTAACCGAAAAGAACCGGTTCGGATCCGGTTTTGCAAAAAAATAATTTTTAAAACCAGTTATCCGCTCAGGTTTTGCAAACCGGAGCGGATAACCTGTTTTGCTCGGCCCTAGTTGTAGGGGGTCAGTAATTAAACAAGGCAGAGTTGATAATATGGCTGTGGTTGTCGTGGTAGGTGGCGGTTGTGGTGTTAGTGATGATTTGTGTTGGGTGGGTCATGGTCACATGGATATAAGAGAATAAGGGGGGAACTGGGAAGTGACCGGCTAAAGAGATAGACAGTTGTCTGAGTTTAATATGAGAAGGTGGAAGCAATTGTATGGTTTATTGTGGGCTAAATTGAAGTTTGGAGCATTTCGAGAAGACCGTCTAGAGTTTGGGGTATTCTTGTTAAATAATCCTATTTATTATGGGTTATGCTCATTCATGTACATGATTTACTCAATCATGTACATAAATGATCATTATACCCTTGTCATTTCAACATTCTCCCCATTTCAATTCCTCCCTTTCAATACACTCCAGCCACCACACTTGCCGCCCACCACATGTCGAGCTACACCCTTCCGCTGCCCCCTTCACCACTCGTGTCACTCCATTCAGAATACCACCCATTGAAATATTGTTGGGGTTAACCCCATTATCCCGAAACGAATTGTTTAAATATATAATCTTTAAAAAGTACCCATTTCTATTAGTTGGTTTCACTTTTAGTAATCTTTGTGACATTGATAATGATTAAGTCGAGAACATTGATGTGTTTCTGCATAAACAATGAACATTTACATCTCCTAAGTATTTGATGTGGCTAATATATTGCTTGCTGTCTTCGCCCCCCCCCCCCCCCCCCCCTTAAGTTTGATTGGCAATTTTAACCAAGAAATCCTAATTGTATAATTAACCCTAATTGTATAATTAACCCTCATTGAATTTGACTCTAATTAATTTGATGCAAAAGCGGATGTATAATCTTATTTATTAAAGAAATAACCACACATCCTACTTGTCAAGCACACCATAAAAGTAGGAAGGTGGAAAAGTAACTTTTTTTTATCCAAGTATCCCAAGTTCTTTCCCTTGAGGCATTTTAATTTGGTGAACATTACACATATACTTGCTCATTAAATAACTCTATTAGTAATTATTAATTTATGTCACTCATCAATTAAAGGGGGTTTTGATTTGTAGATCAAGTGGAATCAAATCTCAATTTCAATGAAAATAGAAAAAAATTAATAAGTATTTATATTCCCTTTTGATATTGAAAAAAAAAAAAGAAACATAACTAAATGGACAAAAATAGGAAAGAAAAATTGACTGAACAAAAAAACTTGTAAATGTTTTCTTTTACAAAACAAAATCATGTTGCATACGATTATTATATATAAGAATAATATCAATATTAATAAACAATATTCAAATTACCAACAATTTTAAACAACTATTAACATAAAAAAAAATATTACTCAAAAAAAGAAAAGGAAAATGACTCAAATGCGAAAAAGAAAGAAATTAATACAAAGATTTTTTTTTTCAAGGATAACAAAAATGTTAAAAATAATTAAAGATGTTAAAGTGCATAAAATAAGAAAAGGAAAAAAAGGAAGAAAAAGTTAACAAAGATTGAAAAATTAAATATGTTTATAAAAGATTATCAATTGCAAATGTTTAATTGTATCTTCAAACGCCAGGGACCCATACTTACTTCTTATGAAATTTTTATAGTCTGCACTTGAAGCATGAATCTCTAATGGTGACATTGAGGGTGATTCAGATAAGTGAGAGAGAGAACGATATTTCTGTGATGATGTATACTGGATTTATATTTATATGGGATGAGAATTAAATGGTGCAACGAATAAAGTGCGCAGCGAGAATCGAACATATGTGTAACAATTACGTATATCAGCACATACATGTAAAAGTTAAACAAAAAAAACATAAGAAAAAAATAAGGTAATACATAAATGAATAATATATACTTTGTATTTGATACTACTTAGGCCCTGTTCTTTTGTAATTGACTTTGTTGAACTGAATTCAAACTTTGCTAAATAGGCCCCGTTCTTTTGTAATGGACTTTGTTGAACTGAATTCGAACTTTCCTAAATTGAAATTGTAGGATTTGAGTTGAAGTGTTAAGGGTAAGACAAGGACCCGAACTTTGCAATTTTTTTCCGTTAAGGACCTCAACGATTATTTTTTTCCGTTAAGGACCTTAACACTAACACCGTTAAGTTTCCGTTAAGTTTCTAACATTGAAATAGAAATCAACAACCAATATCCATTATCATTCATAACAATCAAAATTAACTTAGTAAGGGCAACACATACCCATTAATCTTTATAACATATCAAAACAAAAAATGTCAAAAGTTCATCTGAAAGTCTTATTGCAACTTATATCAACTAAAAATGCAAAATGTCTAAATTCCTTGGTAAGAGCACAATACTCCACTTGAATGCCACCTTGATCTTCAATTGCTCATCTGCCTCTCCACAATCATTTTCGAGCCCAACTCTGAAATATAAAAGGTCATAATTATTGTTTGTAATATAAATACAAAAACTTAAAAGGTCACAACTATTGTTTGAAATATAATAAATAGCAAAACTTCTCTGTGAAGTGTTCCGGAAGGAGTAAAAAATCCTATAAAAGACCACGTAAACGGACATCATGGTATTATAAGTGATAAACATAGTATTATCATACACTACCTGTAAAGTGCTACTTGAAATACATTTTCTTCCTCTTGAATCAACAAAAGACGGAACGTCAGTGGATACAGAGCTAGTTTGAGATTGAATAAATGTGCCAGCTCCTTGCATTGCAGTGATGCCGCGTAATGTTTGCTCACCTTCAAAGTCGGAATAGTATGCTACTTGTCTAATCTGTATGTTAAATGTCAACCCGAATAAACTGAATGTTAGCAAAGAAATATGTTACGCTTTCGTAAATCAATCATAAAACTATGCAATCATTTAAAAATCCTACTATAAAGAAGATACAATCATTTAAACAACCAAATATAAATAAGATATATTACATGAGTAGCTCTTTGATGTCTTTGCGGATGCACATGTGTCTCTTGAACAGAACTTCCACTCTTTGCACTCATCTAACAAAAAAGAGAGTTATTAGTTATACTACTACGACATTTCAAAACCAAAGAAAATAGGCAGTATTATGTGTGTTTGCTTACATTTCCACGTCTTTGAAATCCGCTAGGGTAAGTATACATCCCAAATCCTCTATTATGCATGGGTGGATTTGTTGTTTGGCTTTGAAAAGAGGATGGGTTGCCTTGGGGGTTTTCTTCACTCGACCCAATGCATTTTTTTTTCGTTTTTGCTTGTTTTGCTTGAGCTAATTTGCAGCCCCTGGTATTATGACCGAGAATGCCACATATAGAGCAGCTGGAAGTAGTACCTATTCTACTTTTCTTAGTCTTGCTTGAATTCTCATCGGGTCCAGGCCTCCTTGCTTTTTTCGGTCTGCCAACTCTCACTTTCTTCAATGTAGGAGCGATTAATGGCGGTTGTTGTGAAGGAGGCCATTCTTTTGGACCATTTAAGGGCTCCATTAGATAGTCATATGCCTTCAAATACATACTTTTCTTGTAACACTCAGCAACATATGCCTCAGGTCTTTCTTTATTATGCCATATCGCAGCGACACTATGATCACAAGGAATGCCATTTAATTGCCAAGCGTTACAAGAGCAAGTCTTGTTCAATAAATCAACCACATATCTTACTTGTGTGGCTCCTTCTCTCATACAAATGGTGAATTTGCCACCAAAAACAGAATTCCAACCTCGAGCAGTGATTTTTGCCTTTTCTAACTGTTCTTGAGCTCTAGGACAAATGGCCAAATTTTTTGAGCGAATAAAGTCTCTCTTTTTGTGCAACCTTTCCATAATAGACTCCCTTATATCTTCAAGCATTGTTATAATAGGCTTGTGCCTTGAGTTTAGAATATAAGCATTGAAAACCTCGCTCATATTATTATCCACCGCATCACATTGACATTGTGGAGTATAGAATGCTCGACACCATTTTTCATAATTTCTCCCCATTAAATCAGCGGCGGCTTCAGGACTGATATCACCCAATTTGTCGATGTTTTCCTTAAATTCATTTGGGGTTGTGCTTTTCGCAATTTTCCAGAAGTGCATTCTATACTCTTGCCCTCCACCAAAAACTTCTCTAAAATTCATATACACATGTCTCGCACATACTCTTTGCTCAGCTTGTGGCCACGTTTCAGCAACGGCTTTCAATAGACCCTTTTGCTGATCAGACATTATAGTATACCCAGCCCCAGCTAATGTCCTTAAGTCTTCAGCTAACAATTGTATAAACCAACTCCAAGACTCGGTGTTCTCTACATCGACTACAGCCCATGCAATTGGAAACATCTGGTTGTTCCCGTCTCTCCCTACGGCCACCAACAATTGTCCCCCATATGGTCCTTTAAGCCAACATCCATCTATAGAAATGAATGGTCTACAACCAGCAAGAAAACCCTCCCTAAGTGCAGCAAAACAAATGTACATCCTATGAAAAACATTAGCATTTAACTGAAACTTGATTGTATTGTTGTGATCGGACCTGTAAATTTCAGCCGCATAAGAGTTAAGTACACCATACTGCTCTTTATACTCCCCAACAATTAAATTAAGAGCACATTTTTTCGCTCTGAAAGCCATGTGCAATGATACTTTGAGCCCATGTTCATTCCAAACCGAGTCAGTTATCTCTTGAAGCTTCATATACGGATTTGATTTGAACTTCGTCAAATAATGCCTCGCAATCCATTTATAACTAATCTTCACTTTATTCTTTCTTCCACAAGAATGAACACCATAGTAGGTCTTTACTTCAAAATGTCGTTTATTTTTCGCAACAGAAGCCCATATTTTCCACTCACAATTATCATCTTTACATCTAACACTCACCTTGTCTTTGTGATTTTTTGTATACCTAACATCCACACCCTTCCTTGCACAATAATCAACTATTTTCTTCCTAAATTCTACGGCATTTTCAAATTTCTGTTCCACAAAGAATGTTGTGTCAATATAGTTAAAGCTATCAACATTTGCTTTTTGAGGTTTAGAATTCCGCCCCTTGGAAGCAGGTGTAGTCAAATACCCATATTCATCTTCTCCCGATGACGCTGTAGGACTATTTACGTCAAACTCATCATCATAATCACTATCAATATCATATCTTACATTATCCCTTTGAAGTTGTTCGCCCAACCTTTCAAGTTCATGTTGAGACTCTTTCTCCAATATTTCATTCTTCTTGTGTGTAGTTCTAGCATCAGTTATCTCATCGTCATCTACATCACTACCATTCTCATCGTAATCAATCTCATTTAGAGGTGCCTCATGTAACACAATAGTTTCTTCCGCAACATTTAAACCAATATCTTCCTCAAAAATATTGTTCATTTGAGGCCTATTTAGTAAGTCGGTAAAAGACATGTTCATTTTCATCTCATTTAAACCAAAGTCATCCATTATCTGTAAAAAAAAACGATGAAAAAACCAAGTCCCAAATGATTCCAAATAGTTACATCATCAGTAACCATCAAAAGAAATTGTGATTGTATTCTCCAATCCGTATAGCATAGACTTCACAGCACATAATCAATAATTTAATCAATTTAGACTAATAATTTAGAATACTCACAACACATAATCATCAATTTAACACAATTAATTTTGACAATTGGACATAAGAAAATTAGAACCATAAACATAAATTTGGTTAAAACAATATAAAGATGAGAACTTTAAGCATACTTGGAAAATTAATTCACTTACTTGTTTCTTGGTGAATGATTTTTTGCTGAAAATTGAAGTAGAGCAAAGTCCTTGTTGTCGTAAAGTACTCAGTTGCTTCAATGGAGAAAGAAGAGTTCTTTTGCTCTTAGGGTAATTATGAGGGTTTGCCTTTTGGAGTTCCAAATTGATTATAAATTCCAAACATAGTCACACGTTGTATTTCTAATTTAGAAATTTTGGCGGGTCTAGCTATTTTTCTTAAAGAGGAGTTAACGGTGTTAGTTAAGGTCCTTAACGGAAAAAATAATCGTTGAGGTCCTTAACGGAAAAAAATTGCAAAGTTCGGGTCCTTGTCTTACCCTTAACTCGAAGTTAAAGGGATAATCTAAAGCCTGAAGGAGGAAATACTCTAAAATGTGAAGTATAAAAAAGGACGTTGATCAAATATACAATAAATCTTTTCTCATGAGTTTAACATTGTGCCATTCATATTCATCATACAATGTAAAATCTTACAAGTACATTAAATTGGATAAGTACATATTAAGAATAAGAAATTGTTGTATTCATTAAAAATTAGCAATTTGAACTCATGAATGTATTCAAAATGTAACCACTATTTTTTAATCATTATTTTTATTACAATCAAAAATCTTAAATATGACTCTTATCCAATATTAATCATTACATTTTACTTTTTTTATAATAACAATAATTTGAAAAGATAATCTCATGCAATTTGCACGGGTTTAAAATTAGTTGATGAAAAATAATTACTACTCCGTAATTGTTTAATATTTGTATTAAAATCATAATTGATGAATTTAGTTAAAATTGATTTACTTTTGAGACAATGAAAGAAAAAAGAGTTTTTTTTCTTTTGTAATTTCAAGAAGAAGGGTATGTGATGGAAAAATTATGGAAAAAATTGGATGAAAAAATAAAATATATATCTCTGAAAACGCCTTTTGTTTGATTCATTCATTCATCTGCTTCTTCAGACTTCGTTGCTTCAAACTACAACATAGGCTACGTTAGCAATTTAGAACACAAGCCCAAATTAATTGAACAATACTCAAAACCCTAATTTTTCTTCCGCGATAACCCCAATTTCCCCCCAACAATCTCCATTAATCGTCAACAGCAGTTCTATAATCCACACTTCCTCTTCATTCTTAATCACGGTACGATTCTCAACTTCTAATTCCTTTGTTCATCCATATTATATAACGACTTTCGTTGAAATTTCTATTCTAACGGATAATATCATAATTTGTTTGATTTAATTAGGGTTCCTTCTCAATCCCTCATCTTCTATTGTTTTTATTAGATCATCTATTTTTTAATTTTAGGTTAAACAGTTTCTGCTTATTTTTTGTTTATTTATTTAATTGTTCTGCTTTGATACTTTTGTAAATTGCATCACTTTTTTTTTTTATGAAATTGTTAAGGTTAAACAGTTCCTTCTCATATTTCGATTGTTCAGGTGTCAGTTTGCGATAAAGACAATCATCATGAGGTTTAAGGTTGGGAGTATGGTGGAGGTATTGACCAAGAAGAAGGCACCTTCGGGTATTTGGCGGTGGGCGGAGATTGTGGCAGACAATGGCGATGGGTACACGGTACGATATTATCGTTGTCCAGATATTGTTAAAGAAGGCGTCGATAAAGTGTCGAGGGAAGCTGTCAGGCCTCGTCCTTCACCACTACGTCTCACATATTCCGTGGATTGGGCTGTTGGCGATATTGTTGAAGTGCTGGACAATGGTTACTGGAAAGTTTCCGTGATTGAGGAGGTTTTGGATGAAGATTGTTATCAGATTCGCGTCATTGGATCTATCGATGAGTTTAGAGTGAAGAAAGCAAATATCAGAATACGGCAAGAGTGGAAAGATAATAAGTGGATTGTGTTGGGAAAGGTATAGTCCAGATATTTTCGGCCTGCTTTTTTCTTGTATGCATCATTTTCTCGTGCAGTTATTTTTTACAGAATTGTGCAATTTAGTTAATGGTATATAAACTTAATTGCTCGTGAACAGAACATTTAGAATTTGCTACGGT
>JAIUZE010027898.1:0-11073 GCA_022085475.1 Heliosperma pusillum | reverse complement strand
TGGGTTGCCTGGCTATGCTTCTGGCTATTCTCCTTGGTACCATGGCTACTCTCCTAGCTACTCTTGTTTATTCTTTTTCTTATCAAAACAAGCCTTTACCTTCCAACTCGGGTTTCCGACTTCATCAAACTTGCAAGCTAAGCTCCAAACTCGGTTTCTACCTTGACTTTCCGTACTCGCAATAACGATATAATTATACATTTTAAGCTTGAAACAAGTACTAAACATGAACACACAATATGCCACATAAAGTACAGCATTTAATTAGCTTCTTGAAAACCACTTAATCAACCGTCTTATCATATATAAAAACCGTCTTATCACTCACGGTCGAGACGAGCCACTCGACCGAGCACCCAGCTATCAAAATACGTAGTATTACAGACAGAATGGGTCCTACCCACTTCTAGTCCCATTTCATCACCACGTGCACTGTCTCTTCCATGACGGGACCATGAGGAGCGACCCACAAATTTTATGGAGCCGGTATCCCGCTACTGTCCTACTCCATGGAAACACCTCCCAACACCGTGACCGCGGCAACCAAAGTGCACAAGCACAACTCCAGCCAACATGTCCCAATCGTATCACAAATCACATCTCATCGATCACATATACGTTAATTGAGTGGGATTCACCCACCTTTCACCAATCCAAGCAAATCATCATCTCATAGCAAATAAAACACACAGATGATCATCAAATAGCAATCCAAACAGATGATGAGTCCGAAAATCGCGCAATCACAATCAACAAGAAGGATGAAGATAAGGTCTTTTTATCAAATACCTTACCTTTAATAACAATAATAATAACAATTACCACTAATTCTACCAATAACTAGTCAAGTACCCTTAATCTTATGATCACTAACAATTTTCCCTAATCCTACAACCTAAAGGTCAACTACTTAGGTTACCAACACAATCTAATAAATAGTCATCTAATAATCTAGTCAAAATGCCTAATTGCAACACTGACTACAAGCTAATTAACAAACTAATACAATTTTACCCGAATTCTACCCCAATAGATGAATAAAGATTAGCAAAGGAAAAGACAGAAGATACTTACTAATTTAGGATGAAAGATTTAACAAGAAAGAGAATCAAGATCATCTCTCAATAATTTTCTCCTAAAAAATTAAGAAGATGATTAAATAATTAAGAGAGAGGTTAGATAAGAAGATATAAAATTAGAATGATATAATGATGATTAAAAAAAGACCCCTTCCTCAAGAAAGCAAAACTGATTCAGAAAATATTTGATCACGCAAATTACTCAGTTGAGTAAGGCTTACTCGACTGAGTGGACCTACTCGACTAAGTTCAGAGCCACTTCGTTGAGTGATAGTGAAGGCTGAATCAAATTCACCCATAAGTACCTAACTCGGTCGAGTGACCCACCAACTCGTCCAAGAAACCCCCCCCCCCCAACACACACACACACACACACACTCGGTCGAGCAAACCCCAACTGGGTGAGTCACTCCCATACTCGACCAAGTGACAACCTACTCGCTCGAAAGGTTATTGGAGTAAGTGTCCTGAACAATGGTGCGATCACATAATTAAATCTCATTAACAAGAATACAAAGGGATGATTAACATTATAGTCAACTGGTCCACATTAATCGGCAATGATTGGCTTACTAGAGTTTGATATTACTGTCGTATGACGGTGCTGATCAGATAATCCCTTGAGATCACACCGAAAGGACGATTCCCTAATCAAGAAAGCTAATTAATTGTATATTGATACAGATTAATTAATCCCTTA
This sequence comes from Heliosperma pusillum, assembly GCA_022085475.1. NCBI lineage: Eukaryota > Viridiplantae > Streptophyta > Magnoliopsida > Caryophyllales > Caryophyllaceae > Heliosperma > Heliosperma pusillum. Next base: position 9,294 of record JAIUZE010027898.1, on the reverse strand, counting down.
AACAGAACAAGTTTATATTGTAAGTGAGAATCATGTCTTATTGTAATATGATTAAATAAGATTCAATTTGATAATATAATCGTTATATTAATGAGAATGCTTAATGTTTCTGAAACATTTGAGATAAGCATAATTGGTTGATCATAATTACAATTAGTTGTAGATTATATTAACCAAATATGAGATGACCCATTTTATATATATGTGATTATAAATTTTTACTTATGATGTTAAGTTTACTTTATTTGTTATTAAATTGCATTTAAATTAGTTAAATACATATTTATAAGATAAATTATATGTCACATGTCACATGTCACACATATGACATATGACGAATTACAAAAATATAAAATGGACACCCTTGTAATATGGTGCACCGATTTTGGGGTTGTAGGGTAGGTGTTTAGGTAGTAATTGTTGTTCTAATTAAGACTTCAACAACATGATTACATGCATAATCTAGATCCTACTCTACTACATTGTGAAGACAAATAGCAAGCATGCGCACCCTCCCCCATGACCTTGGTGACCAGATTTTGTGGTGTTAATAAGGAGAGTTTTCTCTTCTTATTAGTCACTTGTAATCTCACACAAAATACAACAAGTTATTTTGTATCTCTTACTAGAAACTTAAGAAGTTTCTCATATAATCAAGTTCACATATTACTAATAGGATACATTATTAGTAAGAGTAGTAATAGTTGTATTAGTTTTATTATTAAGGGATTCTCTTACATTATTCTAGTAAAATAATATAAGAGAGATTTGGGATAGTCTAGGTGCAACTTATTGGACTGCTTCTATACTTGAAGCTTGAGGAAAATCATTCCATAATTATTTAAGCTGAAGAACAAGAGTAAGAAGGAGTCTTACTCTTGTGCACATTTCGTTCAAAACCAATGTGAGGAACATGTTTTCTCCTTATCCTTGTTTTATATAGTTTGCATGCACTAGATCTTGGAAACTAATTAAAGAGTTAATTAGTATTAGTTAAGAAATGTTTTAAGTGTAGGTATATGAACCTAACAATTGGTACCAGAGCATAGGTTGTTGCATGTAATCGGTTTTACAAAGTTTTTACGAGTTAAAGTAACAAGATAAAACTAGAAAATTAGTGATTTATATGATAAAGTCACGAAATTTTTAAGCATGTTAAACCTCGTGGTCCTATAATGAGTATAGGTCATTTTGATGATTTATGTAAGATTATTGATTTGTTTAATGATTTTTGGTTAAATAAACACATTTTAATGAGTAAAATGGACATTTTATGACTAAAGATAGTTAAACTTTGAATATGGCCATGAAATTTCATTACATTGTCACATGCATATTTTACCTACTGTATGTAAAAGTTTAGATAAATATGATTTTTAATAGTTTAAAAGGCATAAATAGTGATTATTTTGGCATAAATAGCTAAAACGAATTTTTTGGCATGAGAAAATTATAATATGTTGTATAAATATTTTACATAACAGATATATAATTTGAAAATTAATTAGATTAGTTTTTGTGATATTTTAGTATTTTATTGGATAAAATCGATTAAGTGCAACTATATTTTTCTAAAATGATTCAAACTTTTTTGACCAAACTTTTGACATGAAGATGTTCCTGGAAATGTTCCAAAATATGCAAAATTTTAATTTTCAAATTTATAAATTATTGTAATTAAATTTGAAATTATTACATAAACGTTATGTGAATAAGGGTAAAAAACGAGCAATAATGCAAAACCGAGTTGAATTATTGTCAAATAACTATTGGAGACTAATTGTTGAGTCCTAAAATAGTTAGGGTAATTAACTTGGACTTAAATTTGTTGTAAGTATTTATTTGTGATTTTAATTGGTTATTATCACGCATTTCCATAAAACCGGGTTTAGATACGATATAAGTTTATTAGAACGATTTGGCACATTGATATTGCATGAGTTTACATATAATTATGTTGTATTTTGAATGAATTAATGTCATTTTTGGATTTATGTAATTTTTGAATTATGTAATTTGTCTTAGTATGACCTTAATTTTAATCGATATTACCCGAAATGTATGGGAATATTGATTCGGTTGTAATTTTTATGTGATCTCGTATCACCTTTATTGTAATATTTAAGTTTTTACATATGTATAATAGGAAAGTCTTGCAATTTTATTATACATTTTGTAATTATTTGTGATCCCAGAGTTTCCTAAAGACGGAGCTATTAGGAAAGGCGTTCTGAAAAAGACGATGTCCTTGGGCGGCGTGCACTTGAAATTCAAGGGACCAAAGGAGTTGGTTTCCGAATTGGTAAATAGATTATTTGATTTTTTTTATATAGGAAGGCCATACTGGGAATTTATTTTATGCTTGCATTTTGTTTATATGTTACATGCATGCCAAATCGCCATATAAATCACACATGCATTTTATCGAGTCAATCGACCGCGTCAATTACAATTTTCGATATTTCACCTATTTAGTTCACTTAAAAGGAGATAGATAAAATAAATTGAGTAGACCTCTATTTTATTAATTGAGATTAAGCCTTAACAAATAGTAGCACCCATGAATCCCAACTTTGTAAGGAAATAGGTTCGGCTCACCGAGGTGCTAAACTTATTACGTTAGGTAAGTGGGGCAATAAATCATTATTGCATCGAAATTTGGTTGAACTCAACGGAAAGATTAGGGTTTGTGGCCCATGTGTTCCGGGCTAAAATTGACAATAAAGTATTTCATCGACCAAGAATTCTAATGGTAGAATCGGTTAAAGAGTTAACCCACCATGTAATATTAATGAAGATCGTGGAGTCATAAAGATGAATTCCACGTATGAGATCTAAACTAAACTTGTGACCATGTTTTCACGAGCTCTTAGGATCATTCAATATGAAGTCGCTTCTTAATTTTTTGACCTTAACCATGAAGGATGGTCAATATGTTTGCTCCCACGTATTCAAATGATTGAGCATATCGAGATACTTAAGAAATAAGGAATAGGGATTCGTGAGCAACTTGTGATTGACCGCATACTCCACTCCCTAAACCGTATCAAAGGGTTTGTTAATTTTAGGTTGAACTTCAAGATGCAAAACGTCACCACGACTCTAAATGAGTTGCACAAAGTGGTTGTGCAAACCGAGCGTGATATGGGCTACTATGCTAGCACTAGCAAAGATGTTTTGGAACATCAAATGACAAAAACAAAGGGAAGTTCAAGAAGAGTTGACACAAAGGGAACAAGCCCTCACCTTCTAAGGAAAAAGAAAATCTATTGGGAATAGTTCTTCTAAGTCTAAGAAGGGTGTCGCCTCCAACGACAAGTGTCATTATTGTAACGGTATAAGCCATTGGAAACGTATTTGCCCCAGATATTTGGGAGATATTAAGACTGGACGAGTTCTTCCAGTAGATAATAGTTCTCCCGGATGTTTATGTTATTGATATAATCTCAACTTTGGTATTTTGATACAAGTTGTAGTTCTCATCCTCCTAATTAGATTAAGGGCATGTGAAGAAAGACAAGGCAAAGCAAGTTTTAGGGAATCTCCACGATAAGGGAGCTAAGGTAGCCACCACATAGAGGAGACCTAAGGATTAGCTTGGCGTTCTTGCTATTTGTCTTTCTATTTATTTTGAATGTCGTTTTGGAACTTTTGATTTTCGTGTTAGACATGGAAACTGGTTATTATTTCCATTTTAAAAGACAATTTTTGTACTATATAATGATAGCTTGGTTTTCAACCCAAGTCATTACGCTTGTGGAATTTATGCTCTAAACTTTTCATTATACAAAGTTAATATCTTAAACATAAAGTATTGTGACAAATTGATCATATGGGAAAATATAATGATTTGATCATTATAATCACCTAAGTTAAGAATTGGATTCTCACTTATGGACTTGTGACTGAGTATCACAACTTATTTTAAATAAGAAAGATCAATTGCATAGTCAAATCGAGTTAATGAACTCACATTTGGGGATTTACAATCCATATAAGCCCTAAGATAAGATCTTCAATCGCCAATATGACTCCATACGAGTTATGGAAGGGATAAGAACCCTAAATTTGTACAAGACATGGATGATGATCCAAGTATTTAGCTTAGATAGAACAAGTCTATTGAGAAGTTAGAATACAAAGTCTAAACAAATAAGTCTGCTATAGATCGCTCAAAGATAATACGAGCATTTTACCTCATTAAACCTAGAGAACAAAGCTGTTTGTGGCTCATGGTACTATCCTTCAAGAAAATATGTGTATTTTCAAAAGGATATACTGGGAGAAAATTTGCCACAAACTAATTTTTGGATAGAGAGACAAGAGAAAATGATCTTAAGTCGTCCAAGGTTAGAGGCAAATAGTTAAAATTTTTACTTTTTGAAAGTAATAAGACTATGATCTATAAATTTGCGGTTATAATTTCCAATTCGAATTTGTTGCATAAGAGCCTTAAGAATACAAGATGGATACTATACATATAAAATTACTTGGGAAAGTTTGGACCTCCCTAGGGTGAATAAAACTTTATTGTAAAGTATTATATATAAGTTAAAATATCACTACAACAAATTGACACTTGCGCCACGATTTATGCCACGGTAATATAGAATTGGTGGCTTAAAATTTGCTTAGCCACGGAAAACATTCATTCACTAACTTAGAAAAAATTTTATGCCACGGGAAAAGTTTTCCCGTGGCAAAAAGCCACTTGTGCCATGAATATGGTTACAGTCGTGGCTAAAAGTCAATCTTGCCACGACCTATGTTACACTGGTGGCTAAAGTATAATTAGCCACGAATTAAACTGTGACAAATATTTTTTTTAGCCACAACTTACCTCTTGCCCGTGACAACATAATTACTTAGCCACGAATTAACAAATACACGTGGCAAAAACTTTTCATACTTGAATCAATATATGTTTATATTAAAAAAAACTTAAAAATTATTTTTTAAAAAAACTACTAATGTTCATTGAAATTTATACAAATTTAGATAATATCAAAAACAATTAGATATAAAATGTTGAAAATAATTTGATTATTGGATAAATATTTTGTTTTCCTTAGTTTAGTTTAATAAGAATTTAAAAATTTTCTAAAATTACATACAGTTAATAAAAAACTTATCGCCTAAATTTTTGATTCGTTGCAAATCAAATTTTTATTTAATGGTTTTTAACATAGATATTATAATAAATTCATCTGAATATATAATTATGTTTATTAAAGCCGTAAATTTCACTTAATTTATTTTATTAAATTTAGTTAATATTTTATAATCTTGAAAAACATTTTTTAAAGAGTTTATCACATTTTAAAAACATACCATATTAAATTAAATAAATAAGTTATTTAATATCTGTAATTGAGAAGTTTAAAACTAATAGATCGTGTAATGTTTTATTCAAAAATTTATTTATAACATTGTTTGTAAGATATCAATACTGAAAAATGAATTTGAGATATAATTTTCTTGATGAAAAATTATATTTGGATAACGGTTTCGAAATAAAAAGGAATATACAATTAGATTAATGATTAAATAGAATAAATACGTTGAAAAATAAAAGTAAAAAATTATCTCCAACAAATAAATAAAGAAAAAGAAAAGAAATGTTTAAAATGTAAAAACTTCAAAGAAAAATAAGTTAGTGATTATAATAATTTAAAGACATTTCTATAAATCACTTTAGAAAACAGTCGATTAGAAATTACTTTTTTTTAAAATTATTTTCACCTAAAATACACTATGATAAAAGTTTTATTTCTAAATCACACTTTAGTAACTTGTTATGTCTGTTTTTGAACTTATTTTCCATTTGTATAAATGATTTTAACTTTTAGAGAGTAATTCAGAGAGTAATCGGAATAAATTCAGAGAGTAATTTTAAAAAACGTTATAATACAAGAGTAATTTTAGAATATTGATTTTTATGAAAATAGCTTATTTACACTTTAGGAAAATTATGAATTATATCGTAAGACGTTTTTTTTTTCTATTTTTTTATTGCCCGAAGTCACCACTTTCTGGTTATAGTGTCTATTTTAAAAAAAAATATATAGTCATATTTACAAATAAAAAGTAATAATTAATTACCCAAAAGTTGTCACTTTTTACCAAAAAAACTTCACGTTTATTCGTCGCACAAACGACTATCATATTATAAAAGTTGCTTTGAAAAAAAAATATTACAAAAAATGAAAAAAAAACATACTAAATATGTCGCAAAATTAAAGAAATAAAAAAATAGGAAAACACGATTAAATTACTTTTTGGAGACGATAGGTTTTTTTAATTCAAAACATTACTAAAAATAATTAGTCGAAAAATCATTATCGAAAACTTGATTTTTTCGGCCAAAATAATTTCTTTTTCCGTCAATTTATGTAAATCATGTAATACAGTTATATCTAAGTAATACTAAATATAGTTTTGAACGATAAAACCCATTTAAAATGATTCAAAGTGCTTATTATATCAACAAAGTTAACTTTCAGTTTCGGCAGATCATCATAAGAACTCAAAAGTTAAGCGTGCTCAGGTGAGAGTAGTCTTGGGATGGGTGACTTCCTGGGAAGGTTATCTGATGCGTACAAATGCACCGTTAATGAAACGGAATAATGTTCGAATGAATTTGGTTCACTAGCAACAAATCAAATATCGAGCAATGTAGGTTTCCATATTTGATAATATTTGATGTGAATTGTAACAACCCGAAAAGTACTCAATTTTTCTAGTAAAAATATTTACTAACACTTTTCATTATAACTTAAGTTTTTAAAATAGAAATTTTTGTTCCGAGTCTTATTTTGAAATTCCGCGTTCGTATTTGGAATTTTTGAGAGATTTCATGAAAAGACCGTTTTTAGTCGTCTTTGACTTTTTTTTGACTTTTTAAAAGTCGTCATTGACTTTTCGTGACTTTTAAGTAGTCCTAAACTTTTCTTGACTTTTAAGTCATCTTTGACTTTTCTCGACTTTTCAGTCAACTTTTACTTCCGTTGACTTTTTCCCGACTCGCCTCATAAGTTTGAAGACCGAAATTTTATTTAAAAAAAATAATATTTTCGATTTATTTTTATTTAGATTTATTAAGATTTATCATAATTTAATATAATTATTTTGAATTTATTCGGAATTTAAAGAATAACTTTTACGGTTTTAACCGAACGTCATTTAACTATTCCCGAGTCATCGCAAATCCCGAAACAAAATCGAAACTCGACTTTGGCATGAGTCACACGCCCATGTCATCGTTTTCCACTCACAATTAGATATTCTAATTGTTTTGATTAAACAAATCATAATATCTAGATATTTATTAACTTTATCGATCCGTCAACGAAGATTACGCAAATCGCTCAAAATCAGACCGATTCCTCACCATACCACACGGCTCCTTTGGTCCTCTCTTAGGCCTTGATATTTTCATTACTTTTGATTACAATATCATAATATTTAGATATTTGGTGTAATTAACTTAATCGCTAATTATATTTAATCGATTACCGTAAAATAATTATTAATCGCGAGTCAATTCCGTAACAACAATTTCAAAACCCGACTTCCTAATCCCTCTATATTTACACGGCTCCCTCCACTCCCCTACTCACTAACAACTTTTCATTTTTCAACAAATCAAATTAAGATCAAAATATCACTTTCTTTAATCGTTCTTGAGTGTTCTTGAGCGTTCTTTATCCGTTCTTCATCGTTCTTGAGCAAAATCCTCATAAAATCTTCATTTCTTAATTAAATTCGTCCTAAATTATAATTCTAAATCTCCTCTTCGCTCTCCATCTTCTAGTACGGTTTATTTTCAATTCCGTCAAAATCGTTTTCAACATTTAATTATGGAAAATTAAGTTTAAGTTCTAATAATGTTTTTCTTGTCATTTCTTATAGGGGAAGATTTTGAAGACGAGTTTGGAGACTCGTATATTTTGGGTGAAGATTAGTAGGAGGGTTTCTTGGTTTATACTTCTTATTTTGGTGCTAATTGACTTGTCTAGCTAAGGTAACGATTCCGAGTTACTCGACGAATATATGTTACATAGCTTTTATTAGCTTTTGTTTTCTTTAGTTTTTGGTTCATCTTTGTTTTTGGTTCATGTTATTATGGTTTATGGATTTTTATTAGTAATATGATAAGTAGTTGTTTTTATCATGTTGTATGAATTTATGACCAGTTTAGTGTTCTTGACATTTTTTTATGATTTGTTATAATCATGATTTTTGTATGGATGATTGTTAAAATGGTTGTTTGATGATTAAAACATGTTGGAAATTAATTTGGTGTTTGATGTGGTTGAACCGTGGAGGAGGGCTGAAAACCGGACCCAAACCAGGCCGGTTCAGGCCGATTCAGGCCCGGTCCAGGCCGGTCTGGGTTGGTCAAGGGTGGGTTCGGGTTTTGGTTTTTGGGTTGTGTCGATGTTTGATTGTTTAGTTGTTGTTTTGACGGGTTTTAATTATGTTAAAGCATGCGGGAAATATTAAGAAACGGTTTTAGTAAAAGTTGGAAAATCTGCCAAAACAGCCCAAACAGGCCCGTGGGCCCATTCAGGCCCATGTTGGGTTCGGCCCAAAAGTCAGCCCGTGGGTCCCACTTTGGGACTTGTGACGGTTTTTGAGTTATCGTCATTTTTATCGTGTTTTGTAATATTTAGCAAGTGGGAAATGTTAATAAGTAAAATATTTAATTAAAAAGGTTTTTATAAAATTATTATTTCTCACATGTTAGAAATTATAATACGAGATCGTAGTTTAATTTGAAATCCTTTAAGTCAAGCGGGTTTTTCGTATGATTTAATAATTCACATGTTAGAAGTTTTAATAAAATAACATGTAATGAATATGATGATTTTTATGTTGAAGTTTATGTGGTAAAGACGCTGTTTCTAGCCGGTTTGACCAAACGGGTTTGGTCAAACTAAGATCTAGTCAGCCCCGTTTTGACTGATGACCCGTCGCGGGACTCGGGTCGGGGATTTGTCTTCATGTAAGGTCTTATTTAATTAATGAATTAGCCTTAGTAGATATGAGGCGATTTGTTATTTGGTTATGATTTATATTCAATTAGTCACATGTTAGGAAATTGTTTCCGTGACTGTTTGATTATATGGTTGGTGTCGTGTTGACTAAGTACCCATAGAGAATTATGAGTATATGGCTTCTTGACCATTCTAATTCTAAATGAGTAGCTTGGACCATGACATTAATAGGTCGTACTATCTTTAACGAGTATATAGTTCATGGTTAATAGCTTTTGTGTCACGGCTTGGGGGG
>JAIUZE010027896.1:0-12566 GCA_022085475.1 Heliosperma pusillum | reverse complement strand
GCCATACGGTAAGGAGCTTTGGCAATTGGACCAGAACCAGGTACAAGATCAATGGAGAATTCAACATCACGCTCGGGAGGGATCCCGGGCAAATCTTCGGGAAATACATCAATGAATTCTCGAACAATGGGCACATCTTCAATACTTGGCAAAAAGGTATTGAAGAAGTCACAACACACAAGAATGCTTGGTAACCTTTTCTAACCATACTTACCAACTTCAAAGCGGAAATTAAAGATACACCTTTACGGGGATGAGATCCCTTATAGGTTATTCTAACACCTAAAGGACTCTTTAAGAAAATCTTTTGATCACGACACTCGAACCTAGCATGATACATAGCTAGCCAATCTATTCCTAAAATAATATCAAATTCGCCTAAAGGAAACTTAAGAAGATTCGCGGGAAAGATAGAACCCGAAATAGATATAGGTACATTTGGATAAAGGGTTGAACAAGAGATAATATCTCCGGAAGGTAAGGATATGGGAGTATCCTCACTAGATGTAGGCTTGATTGATAATTTACTAGCATAGGTCGATGACACAAAAGACATTGAAGCACCGGTATCAAATAAAATAAGACACGGTTGCTCTAAGATTGAGAACATACCAGTAATGATCTCGGGATGAGCCTCGGCTTCAGCACGACTCATGACAAAGATTGAACCCTTAGGCTTAGGAGGAGGAGGGGGCAACTTCCGATCGGGGCAATCTTCGTAACGATGACCACCCTTTTGACAGAAGAAGCAAATGTAAGGTCGGTTGTTACATGCCACACCGGGATGGTATGGAAGTCTACAACGGTTGCAAAAACGACCTTGAGCTTGAGCTTGAGGAGCATAAGGCCTATGAACTACATTTGAAGTAGCTCTAGGAATAAAAGGAGAGGGATTCCTTGTATTGGCATTGGAAGAAGGATTAAACCTCCTCTTGTTAGCATAGGAATTTGAAGAAGACGGAATAAACGGCCTCTTCCCATAAGCATTCGGCCTAGGAGCATAAGAAGGAGAGGGATTATTCATTTGAGCTTCCTCTCTTATAGCCTTCATTGAATTCTCGGCCCACAAAGCATCGTCGTAGAGATCTCCAAAGGACGCGGTACCCCTTCTCACCTTACTCTGAAGAACGGCATTCAACTTATTGCGATAATAGAATGCACGATCTTCATCATCACGGATAAGCCTCGGCGCAAAGTGAGCGAGCTTATTAAACTCCGTAGTAAACTCTTGAGCCGATAGGTTGCCTTGCTTAAAATCTATGAACTCCTTGAGCCTTTGTTGTTTAAGCTCCTTAGGGTAAAATCTACCTTCCACAAGAGCCTTAAAACAAGCCCAGTTGAAGTCCTCTTCAAGAGTTGCGGTGACACTTGTAATAGCCCACCAGTTGTCGGCTTCCCGCACTAGAAAGTGCTTTGCAATCCTCACTTTATCCTCTTCCCGGACTTGGTAAAGATCAAACTGTTTTTCCATCTCACGGAACCAGTCGGATAGCTCCGTAGGATCAGGCTCTCCACCATAAGGCACGATCTTACTCCTTGCAATTTGACCCGCCACCCATGCATAACCACCTTGTTGATTGTCCTCCCTTCTAGGGTGAACTTGGTTGGCATTAGCTAGAGCGGCATCTTGCTGATTCTTCAGCACTTGAGCAAGAGCCTCCATCATAATATTATCAGCTACACGCGGTCTAACCATCTTCATAAGAAACAAAGACAAATTAAGTTATCCTATCAATTAGCAAAAACAAATAGACTACCAAATAAAGTCCTTAACTTCTACCCAACTCTCTCATTTATTATTTCAAGGTCAAGTAGTTTAAGTTAGGGTTCACGTGTGTGCGTCGGGAGCGATCAAAGCTCTGATACCAACTGTGACAACCCTCGCGAATGCGGAATAATAAATCAAACAAGCATGCGAATTATAATGCGGAAATAGGTAGTTTTAAAAACTTTTATACATGCATTGTACATAAAACGAGGAGTGTCAAATATTACAAACTAAACGCGGAAATATACAATAAAGAGACGGGGTCTCTTCAAATGTTAGCAAAGAACAAGTGTTTAACAAAACTAGCTACTATCGTCTAGAGGTGAACTTCCAGGGACAACGCCCGCTAGCTCACACCCGAACCCCAAAATATCAGATCCAAAAAGTCATCCATAGCATGCAACCTGTTCATCCATGAAAAACATGAATGCCACAGTCAGTGGGGAGTAACTCCGGGTTCTCCCAGCCATATTACATCAAACGTACACATAAGGTAATACGAAAGTAAAGCATGCATATATATATATATACATGTGAGTTGCGATAAGAATAAATAGGCAATACGAGATATAAAGATAAGATCATATAGAAATCAAATCCGTAACCATCATGTTATTCAAGACTCGGGATAGACGCTCTTAGGCAATCGAATACGCTCACTAGGGCTTGCATCTCACCGTTAGCGGTATAAGATTGATAAGATTGAGACTCGACAGACAACCCAGTCAAGTCATATGATGATCACAAAGAATCCAACATATTATCAGCCAAACACGAACCAAGACAATGACGGTGTCCAATCAGGCAATGACCATGAACAATATCATGAAATCACGCATTCAAGAACGACACAAGACGACAATTCTCACGGTAAATGAAACGCACTAGCATCGTGTCCCAGCAAGAATGATTAAACGGCATCCACGGGATGACATTTCCCTGAACTCATACGCGATGCTTACATTTCGCCTATGTAGACTATTTTCCTCCTGGTAGCACGACGATAATAAATATCCGGTCCTAGTCTAAATCTGGCCAGAATCTCGGAATAAACCATTTTCCGATTCGACATGCGATGACGTTTCGCATCCAAGACTCGGGCTTATAAAATATATGCCCAGTACCCCAAATTCGGTAGCTCAATTCACGAAAGAGCGGAGAAAAAAAAAAAAACAGCTCAACGCCTCATAACAGCGGTACGACTCATGCAAATAAACCACCTCGCAAGTACAACAACAGGTGACGGCCGGGTCGATCAACGACATATCGTTCAACTACCAACCAACTCGTCGTATTGCCCACTTAACAAATGCGATTAAGCAGGCGGATACCTCTACGTTCCGGACATTCCAGCCTTACGAACGGAAAGGTAGCCAAGGATGAGATACAAAGCACAAGACAAAAATATGCTCAAACCGACTTCATTTGTTAAAAAACCGACTCAAAGTGGGAACATATCGAAAACCGTCAAAAAACATGTGATACGTGCGAAAGAGATATCGTATAACCAAAACATGAATATTATAAGACATTACGTAAAATTATACGACAAACCGATCATGCGAACTATTATAAATTACGAGTTTTAGAAATTGTAGGAAAAATATACAGCCGTGTTCCAGGCCGGGCAACAGACCGGCGGCCGGTGGGCCGGCTCAGAACACAGGCAAAAACTCAAAAACAGAGAAAAGAGGTCTGGGCCGGTCAGTCGACCGGCGGCCGGTCGACCGGCACAGCCAATCACACCAAAATCAAAACTTCAATACAGATGTGTTCCAGGCCGGTGGGTTGACCGGTGGCCGGTTGGCCGGCCTGGAGCACCACTTCATACAAATTCTCAATTTCCAAAGGGGTTTCTGATGTGTTCCCAGCCGGTGGTCAGACCGGCGGCCGGTCGACCGGCTGGGAGCACTTCTTCACCCGTGAGCCTTGCTCACTTAACCAATTCAATCCAATTCTCATATATACTTCTAATAATCATCAACAATCAATATATATCATCAATATTCATCATATAACCTCATTTACTAATCATAGCATGGATTCTAATCTTCCTAATCGTAATCTAATACGATTTTCTAGCATATAAACATGTAAAACACGTAAGTAATACCGAGCAACCCTTCACCGTTACCTTTGAGCGTCTCTAATGATCGTCAAGCTCCTCTTCTATAAGGAAATAGTCTTTGTCGGGATCTTGGAGGTCGCCACCTACAATTAGATCGTAAGAAGATGAATAAAGTTCATCTTGAGAAAGACGGAATGCTTAAAAAGCGAGAAAGACGATAATTTTATTATCAATACGGATAGAGGAAAGTACGGGAGGAAGAATAAGATAAACTTACGTAAATTCTATTGAGTAACGAAGAAGTTACGTCAATTCTAAGCTTGAAATCAAAGAGGGAAATATTGCTTAAGGAAGAAGAAAGAAAATGTGTTTGATTTTTGTGAGGAAATGAAATATTAGGTTAAGGAGTATGAGTTGTGTGAGTTATGAGAGAAAAAGTCAAATACGATTTCCAAAGTCCAGAAAAGTCAAACTAGACTTAAGACGGCTTTTTCATGAAATCTTGCAGAAATTCCAAATACGAACTCGGAAATTCTAAATTCGACTCGGGACTTAAAATTATAATTTAAAACTTAAAATTACTGAAAAAGTTTCGTAAAATATTTCTACTAGAAAAATAGGGTACATTTCCGGGTGTTACAGATAATCTATCATAACAAAACAAATCAACAAAAGGATTCAAAATAAAACCGCCTACACAAAAGAAAAGGAAGGGGGATTAGTCTACTCTCTTGTCTTTCCCTGTACATCAATTCAGACTTTTTCCTAACTTTATCGTGAAACGTCTTTCCCTGTACTCTCTAATCTTTCCCTACGAGAATCTTCATTTAAACAGCCAGAAGTTTAATGAGATAGCTGGAAGAAAATGTGTCTTGTGGATAAATTAACATACCTAATGAGTGGGTTCTTTGAACCCTCCATCCATGTTTGTCAATTGAGCGTTAAATGTCTTTGTCAAAGTCAGAGAAGCGCTGAGTTTAGGAAGTCCTCGCCGTAAATCAAGTGGTTGACTTGGATGAAGTGGAGGATAAGCCAATGGCAGACATGGAAGATTTCCAATACCAGATTGAACGGAACGTGCAGACATGTCCTGTATAAAGAATGTAGCCAACGTTAATCAATATTGAGTATTCCGTACACTAACTTTCATTAGGCATTGTGGTGGTTGACCCACCAGTGAATATTAATCACATCTTTGAAATCCGCTCCTCAATGTTGAAGTCCAATCTAGGATTATGTGTCCCACATTTCATGGACATAGCTGGCTTTTACCTGCAGCAAGGCGTGCTTTCTAGAGATTTTAAATTGCTTATAACAACTATTTAGATAGGAGACGGGAGGTATCATTGATACAGGAGGGGGGAACATAAAAAAGAATAACCATTGTCATCACCCGCCTTATCAACATCCCTATTAAAGATTAATCACTACTCGCTCAGGCGAAAGGAGTATAACATAATCCAAAATTGGAGCTATCTGCTCATCAAACCGGTAATAGGAGCTGTAAATCCTACTCGACTAAGTATTGGCGGATTTACATACAAGGACATGGACCATATACGTTATTTTATTATGCTTTTCTCTATTTTTTGCGCAAAAAAATATAATTTGTACCTTTTGTATAATAAAGTAATACTCCGTAATTGCTTTAATATTTTTAATGAGACACCAAACAAATTTTCCTAAGTCTGTCATTGCACTAAGCATGACTCTGAATCACAATCCTAGATAATATTTTTACTACCATACACGATATAGAAAAAAGACGCACTAAGCATAAGATGAGGCTCATACCCCTTTCATGGCTAAATCTGGAACATTTGTCGGGATAGTTATATCTTCCATAACCTGTCAAGTTCATGTTCATTAAACACACAAACCAGGGACAAAAGGGTTAAATTTTATCTATAGAACTGATGAAATCTATGAATAAAATGAGGAAAAAATACCGGCTTATGAGCAAAATGGAAGTGAGAAAGTGCATCGAGTTTCAAATACACCCTTCTAAAGAGTTGACTTTCCTGCTACAAAAAGACGGTAATGTGTGAAATCCTATGTCGAGAAATTAGCTTACATCGAGACACGTGCGCACAGAGGATAAAAGAACGTGACATGGCATTTAGTGATCAGTTCTACACTGGACTCCCTGTACTGATCATGTGTAACTCATTTTCTTAAAAATAAAGCCCCAATTGACATTGGTTCAATCGTTTCAAGATAGAGGCAGTATTAGGTTAGATATATACTCTAAATACACTTGAGAATATTTAAAACGAGAGTGGCAACCACTCGACTTTGAGCATATAATCTGAATCAAATATCGCATAAATAAATCCCCACATTGCCACCCATTCCCACCCCCACAACCAACCAGAAAGTACGTGAAAGGGAGGATGCATGTATGATTAGTACATAAGGAGTATAAATGTAGTGAGATTGATAGATAAGGAGTATAAATGTAAGGTGAAGCAGCAAGGCCACTCTACTGATGAGCATATTCTTCCTGAACACATTCTTCTTGCGATAATTAGATATTTTAACAGCAAAGATTCAGGCCAGCACGTCAAATCGAAAATGTTGCGGTATCCAGAAAGTGTACTAAGCTCATAAATTTCATCAAGACCTTTCCTGATCTTATCATCATCCTGTTGATAAAAGGCAAAAGGCGGGCAAAATCAAGTCTATCGAAGACAAAAGGCAAAAGATAGCAAAACAAATGGTAATGAATTTCAGGACATCTGTATGAAACAGGACAAACTCACCAGCTCCTTCCTCCACTTAAGTGTTGTGGCAATTTAGGAGCCCTTTGTACGTCATCAAAATGTCCCTGTCATCAAAATGCCATTACGTCCCGCAGATCTAGGTTGACTCCAAACTAAGTTTTTGATTGTTTATATTTTTGCTCCTCATATTTGCCTGTTGGAGCTAGTGTCCTCCAGTTAGTGCAATAACATAAATAAATCTCTCTAGGTTCACAAGGTATACTTTGTATAATAATCAGTTGATTAACGTTTATCAATAACGGTTGGCTTGCTAGATAAGTTTGACCTTATTGTCATACAGATGGCGGTGATCAACTGGTCCCTAAAAGTCACACCTATAGGATGTGTTTGAGAGATGTGATTATTTGAGAAAATAATCATATTGATGCCCTATTATATGACTAAAAGGTTAGTCAGTGTATTTGACTAAAAGGTTAGTCAATATGATGATGAGACGAAAGTTAGCTGAGACGAATTAACTGTAATTCGTAAAATTGAATATAAAAAGTTATATTTAATTATAGTATATAATGTAAGCTAATTAAACATAAACCGTTATAATTAAATGGCAAATTATAAATATACGGATATTTATAATTAATGACGGATTATAATGTCGGTCCATGTAAAACGACGATTATAATATATTACATTATATTGGAAGCTAAAATGACCAAAAACGAAAGTATCCAGATACACTCGGTTTTTGGTCAATGGGTAGTTCTTTTTGAGGAGACCAAAATATCTCCTCATATATAAAAGCCCAAAATTGAGCCGTGAGGAGAAGATGGAAGGCAGGGAAATTAAGCTATGATTTTTCTAACCTAATCTATTCTTACTGTGCCTCCATCTCAACCTACACACATCACAACAGACAAAAGTTAACTGTAACTTTTGACAAAACACAAAACTTTTTCTCATCAGTGAGATCGCGTAAGAGGTTCACTTTCTAGCAAAAGAAAATGGTATTTCTCAAAGCATTTTGGGTGCAACGATTAGGAGGATATCTACTTTGATATCTCTGTTCTTTACGCCAATTGCTAAGGACCAAAGGTTAAATTCGTTTTCTCTATATTTTATATCGTTTTCATATTTATGACTCGTAATTCATATTATATAATTTTGTTATAATCCTAAATTTTAAGGGGATGTAAACTGTTATTTACCACAAGTGGTATCAGAGCTTTTGGCTACAAAATTGTATTATATGTTTTTCATTTTTATGAAATATAAATTTGAAGAAAAAAAAAATTGATTTTACCGAAAAAAAAAAAAAAAAAAAAAAAAAAAAATTTAAAGTCACGGCTGGAAGTTGTTTTAGCCGTGTGATATTTTTTTTAGGGTTTTGTTCTTTCCATTGTTGATTTATTGATATTGTTATTTTAAAAGGTTAAAATTCAATATAATAAATTTGTGGTTGTTTTAATTTGATAAGGATTGAATTAAAATAAGATGGAATTGTTTTGATTTTTGTTGTTGCTATTGTTTTCGGTCTCATTGTTTTAAATTGATAATTTTTGAATAATGATTCAATTTTAATGATGTTCAAAGCGATTGTGATTAAATGAATATAAGGATAATCGATTTAATCATGATATAGATGTTCATTTTAAAAGGTTAAATTGAATAATCTAGTTTGAATCAATATTTAATAACGATTAGATATTGAATTTTGTACCGATCTAGCAATATTGTCAAAACCGATTTTTAATCTGTCCGTTGCTGCTACTGTACAGTACAAATAAAAAAAAAAAAATTTGTTTTATTGCTGTCCGCAGCAGTTGTTTTATTTTTTTTATGTTTTTTGTTTTCGGTTTTTTGATTAAACCGTGAGAAATCAAAAAAAAAAATAAAAAAATAAAAAATAAAAAAATTTGGTTACTGGTACTGTTCACGTGAACAGTGTCCCGTAGAAAAAAAAAAATTTGTTTGTTTTTTTTTTTTTGACATTATAATGATAATGTTTGTTTGATTGTTATTGTGAAAAGGTTCACAATAATGATACCCGATTATTTTAAAAAGGTTTAAAATAAAAATGGATTATGGAATATTAAAATTGTTGTGGGCAATTAAGGAATTGTCACATAATTTTGATCGGTTTGAATGGTGGTTTGGATAATTAATCAACATAATTAATGAATTATGTTTTGTAGTATTAATTTATATAGTTGATGCATTTTTTGTTGAATGAATGAATGAATGGTTTATCTTACGTATTTTTGCAATTGGTTGAAAAATGTAATACCTAGTGTGGCTTTAGTTAATCATGTTTTCGTAATGATGAAAATATGGTTTGGTTGTAATTTTGGGATCTCGAATTTCCTTTTATTTTTCTTTAATTATGTTTTGGAATTAGAATGTAAATAGATTTATTTTGTAATTTTTAAATGTAATTTTAAGAAGACTAGAGACGGAGATCGGATGCTCACTCCCGCTACATGGACCAAGATGAGACAAAGTCAAGCTTCTCGGGTCCATAAGAATGGATTCCAAACTTGTATTTATTCCATAAGGATGGATTCCAAACTTGTATTTACTGTTCATTTTGGTAGATAGGCCACACTAGGACCGTTGTAATAGTTTACGTATTTTTTCGTTCTTTTGTTTTTCTTTCACATGTTAAATAACTGCATCATATTCCGCCTAAACCAAACCACCTAAAATGCATGAAAAATGTTTCATATAGTTTGAATTTTCTTCATGGACATACAGATGTCACTCGCTATTTAGGGTCATCACCTTAGTTAAATCATTCTCGAGTTGCTAGACATTCGTTCACTTAAAATGAATTTAAGTTAAGATGATGGGACCTTCCCCT
This sequence comes from Heliosperma pusillum, assembly GCA_022085475.1. NCBI lineage: Eukaryota > Viridiplantae > Streptophyta > Magnoliopsida > Caryophyllales > Caryophyllaceae > Heliosperma > Heliosperma pusillum. The sequence goes on along the minus strand of JAIUZE010027896.1, from coordinate 3,150 downwards.
ATAAATTAAAATTGAGACTAGTCTTTATAGGAAAAACTTCTATGAACCCCTTCTTCGTCGGAAGTCATAATATGACCCCTTCTACGTTGGGTAAGTAGTGAGTGTTGACCTATTTTACCTCAACATTGTAGTCCGAGTAATATCTCGGGATTATAATGGACTAAAGATAGAATTTACAGAAATTTATCGACCGAGAATTCTAAAGGTAGAATTAGCCAAAAGGTTGGCTTATCAATTTACAGAAATTGAGTCTTGGGATCATTTATATAATTCTTGAGGGAGGTCAATTGTATAAATGCACGAGTCATCGAATTAAACAGTTTTTCATTAGACTCAAATTTTAAAACGATGAAACTTATCATATTTATTTTTCCCACAGTCATATATTCAGATATAACTGCTAATAACAAATGGCTGGCCATACTGATGACCCAATGCCAAGTGTCACGCTCGGACGTGAGTCCTGGCTTAAGATGTTCATGGACACTATGAATCAGTCAACGCGACTGAAGAATAACAGGTCCAACTTTGCGGACTGGGAGGCGGCATTACGGAATGCTGCCATTGCTGACGGTAAGCTCAAGTACTTGACTGAGCCACTACCGCCAAACCCAGGCCCCAATGAAGGAGCAAATGAATCACTTGCTTATAGTGATTTCGTAATGGAGGCGGGTGCGATAAAGAACGTACTCATCTTTTCAATGGAATCAAATTTGCAAAGGCGATTCATTGCCCAAGGTGCAAACAAGATTTTCACCACGCTCTCTAACGAGTTCTCGAAAGCTCCGAGGATCGTTAGCTGTGAGCATACCTGTCGCTTCTTTGAAGCGAAACTCCAGAAGGGCCAAGCAGTTAGCCCACACATTCTTGAGATGATTGAGAATGTCGAGAAACTGGAGGCACTTGGTTGCAAAATCGATGAGAAGATCGTCATAGACCGCGTTCTTCATTCACTTCATGATGGTTTTGCCCTTTTCAGGGCAAATTACTATATGAATGATATGCAGAAGAGTCTTCATCAGCTCCACTCACTCCTTGTACAGACAGAGAGTGATCTGAAATTGAGTGGGAGTCTGAAACAGGACATTCTCATGATTGGCAACAAGGGCAAAGGTATGGGCAAGGCTAAGGCCAACCTAGCTGTAGGGAAGCAAAAGTTCAAAAAGCCAGGAAAGGTCAAGAGTGGGCCTGGTGAGTCTAGCGGTAGCTCACAAGGCAAGACAAAGAGCGATGAAGGTAACATGGAGTGCCACCATTGCCACAAGTTTGGGCATTGGAGGAGGAACTGCCTCGTGTACCGTGAGGACATAAAGCAGGCCGCGTCTCTCCTGTTGGTATGTCTTCTTCTTTTATTCATATGATTGAGATCAACCATGCAAGTTTCGGAACTAGGGTACTAGATACTGATTGTGGTTCTCATCTGTGAGTAGTAAGAAAGCAAAGGTTGGTGACAAAGATCAAACCTATTTATGGCATTGCCGTATGAGACACATAAATGAAAAACGCGTGAAGAAGGTCATTGATAATGGGACTATCTCCCCATTTGACTATGAATCTTTTGGCACGTGTGAATCATGTCTCATAGGCAAAATGACTCGAATTTCCTTCAAAGGTGTTGGAATGCGCGCTGCTGACCTATTAGGACTCATACATACTGATGTGTGTGGACCTATGTCAATCAACGCTAGAGATGGCTATAGATATTTTATCACTTTAACGGACGATTTGAGTAGATATGGATATGTCTACTTAATGAAGCATAAAAGTGAGTCCTTTGACAAGTTCAAGGAATTCCAGAATAAGGTTCAAAACCAGCTGGATAGAAAGATTAAAGCACTACGTTCGGATCGTGGTGGCGAATATCTTTCGAAGGAGTTTGATCGACACCTTAAAGACTGTGGTGTAGTACTACAGTTAACTCCACCTGGAACACCAAAATTGAATGGTGTGTCCGAACGGAGAAATCGAACATTGCTTGATATGGTTCGATCCATGATGAGTCACACGGTTGTGCCTGACTCATTATGGGGATATGCTCTTTTGTCAGCTGCTCTAATACTTAACCAAAGTCCGTCTAAAGCTGTTGACAAGACTCATATGAAAATTATGGAAGGAACGGTCCTAAACTGTCCTTTTATTAGGGTTTGGGGCTTGCTGAGGCTTATGTCAAATGGAGGACCATCATACATTTGCACCCAGGAAGAGAACGAAGCGACCACACTGACACCCCTCCTCCGGTCACGACCATACTTATGGTTATCCAAAAGGGATGTTTGGTCATTACTATTTACTCGCCTCCGAACATCGAAGTTTTGTTGCTGGCTAGTTGCGACGGTCTTAGAGAAAGAAATTTCTCGAGAATAGGGACAAGTAATGGAAACTTCGAACTGTCAGAGATTCAAGAACCAAACAACATTTTGTGAGCAAAAAAAATGGAGGAAGGAAATGTTCCCCTTTATAACTCTACTGCGGTTAATATCATTTGGCAACATAGGAGTTAGGGGGTGGTTAAGGTAGAAACTCTATGCCTCCAGACAGAATACAGTGGTATGGTCGAGGAGAATGAGCAGTGATGAAGTGGTGAATACGAGTAGCGGAGAGGAAAAGAATCATCGCTAAATATATAAAAGGTTGCAATGACCTGTTGTCCGACTCATAAGTATGGATTGACGCCATGCAATCCGAGATGGACGCTACTGTATGAGAATACGTGATATGGGGATCTGGTCTGACTTACCTGAATAAGGTTCGCATCTTCAGTGCAAATGGCTTTATAAATAAAGCATTCTGTAGAAGGACAACCAGATACCTACAAGGCACGACTAGTGGCAAAGGGTTTCACTCAAGTGCAAGGATTGCACTATGATGAAATTTTTGCACCCGTAGTCATGCTGCGTTCCATTCGGATAATATTAGCGATTGCCGCTTTTCATGACTATGAAATTTGGCAAATGGATGTGAAAACCGCCTTCTTAAACGGTTATTTGGAGGAGGAGTTGTACATGGTACAACCCGAAGGTTTCATTGATCCTAAAAATCCTAAGAAGGTATGCCAGCTTAAGCGTTCCATTTATGGACTTAAGCAAGCTTCTCGGAGTTGGAATCATCGTTTCGACCAGGTGATAAAAGAGAATGGATTTACGCGATCGG
>JAIUZE010027895.1:0-26639 GCA_022085475.1 Heliosperma pusillum | reverse complement strand
CTTCTTTACACGTTTTTCATTTATGTGTCCCATACGACAGTGCCATAGATAAGTTTGATCTTTGTCACCAACCTTTACTTTCTTATTATTCACATGTAATATGTATGTGGTTTGATCTAAGATATAAATGCCATTCATGGAAACTGCTTTGCCATAAATCATTTCATTCAAAGAGAAAATACAGCTATTGTCTTTTATTGAAAATGAAAAACCGTCTTTATCAAGTACGGAAACAGATATAATGTTCTTAGATAAATTGGGTACATAGTAACAGTTATATAAATACAACTCAAATCCACTCGGGAGTTGGATTACGTATGTTCCCATTGAGACTGCAGCAACTTTTGCTCCATTCCCGACTCGCAGGTCCACATCACCCTTTGCGAGAGGTGTGATGTTTTTTAGGCCCTACAAATGATTACACAGATGAGAACAACAACCTGTATCAAGTACCCATGTTCCGAAACTTACATGGTTAATCTCAATCATATGAATATAAGATGACATACCAACAGGAGTGACGCGGCCTGCTTTTATGTCTTCACGGTACACGGGACAGTTCCTCCTCCAATGCCCAGTCTTGTGGCAATGGTGGCACTCAATGTCACTGTCCTTGCTCTTTGCCTTGCCTTGTGAGCTACTAGTCTCACCAGGCCCACTCTTACCCTTTCCTGCCTTCTTAAACTTAGGCTTCCCTACATTTAGGTCGCCATGAGCCTTGCCCTTACCTTTGTTCTTGTTGGAAATCATGAGAACATCTTGCTTCATGCTACCACTCAATTTCATATCCTTCTCGGTCTGTACGAGAAGTGTGTGTAGCTCATGAAGACGTTTCTTCATGTCAATCATGTAGAAATTTGTCCTGAAAAGGGAAAAAACCATCATGAAGTGAATGAAGCACACGGTCAATGACTATGCTCTCACTGATTTTGCAATCAAGTGCCTTAGTTTCTCGACATTCTCAATCATATCAAGAATGTGTGGGTTAACCGGTTGGCCCTTCTGGAGTTTCGCCTCAAAGAAGCGACATGTATGCTCATAAGTAACGATTCTCGGTGCTTTTGAGAATTCGTTAGTGAGCGTGGTGAAAATCTTATTTGCACCTTGGGCAATGAAGCGTCTTTGCAAATTGGTTTCCATTGCAAAGATGAGTAAGTTCTTTATCGCACCCGCTTCCATAACGAAGTCACTATAAGCGAGTGACTCGTTAGCTCTCGCATTGGGGCCTGGATTTGGCGGTATTGGCTCAGACAAGTACTTGAGCTTGCCGTCAGCAATGGTTGCATTCCGTAATGCCGCCTCCCAGTCCGCAAAGTTGGACCCGTCATTCTTCAGTCGCGTGGACTGATTCATGTGGTCCATGAAAGTTTTAAACCAGGACTCGCGTGCGAGTGTGGCACTTGGCATAGGGACATAATTATGGTTAGCCATTTGTTATAACAGTATTATCAATATAAAATGAATTCTACACAGCGAAAAAGAAGAAAAACATAATAAGTATACTCATCGATATGAATTAAGTCTAGTGCAAAACTTGTTTAATGCAAAGACTCAAGCATTTATACAATTGACCTCCCTCAAGAATTATATAAATGATCCCAAGACTCAATTATCTATAAATTGATAAGCCAACCTCTTGGCTAATTCTACCTTTAGAATTCTTGGTCGATAAAATTTTATCTTTAGTCCATCATAATCACGAGAAACTCTTCGGATTATAATGTTGAGGTAAAATAAGTCAACACATACTACTTACCCAACGTAGAAGGGGTCATATGGAGAGTAAGTTCCTATATGCCTACCGACGAAGAAGGGATTCATAGTAGTTTGGCCTATAAAGACTAGTCTCAATTTTAGGTTTTAGAGAAAGATCCCATCAACTTTATTTTAATTCATTTTAAGTGAACGAATATCTAGCATGCGAGAATGAATAAACTAAGATGATGGCTTAAATTCGTGTGACATCTTTATGTCTATGATAACTAACATTCAAACTATATGAGTCAATTTTCATGCATTTTAGTAGTAGGTGGTTTGGTTTAGGCGGAATATGATGCACTAACTATCATGTGATGAAAAGCAACAAGAACGAAAAATACGTAAAATTACAAAGTCCTAGTGTGGCCTATCTACCAAAATGAACAAAAATACAACATTGGAATCCAACCCATTTGGACCCGAGAAGCTTGTCTTGATGTTCCATCTTGGTCCATGTAGTGGGAGTGAGCAATCCGATCTCCATCTTTAGTCTTCTCAAATTACATTTAATAAATTACAAAACATAAACCTATTTAAATTCTAATTAAAAACATAATTTTAAAGAAAACAAAAGGAGATTCGAGATCTCAAAATTACATCAAGATCATGTTTCCATCATTACGAAAACATAATCAACTAAGGCTACACTAGGTAATACAAATTACAACCAATTGCAAAAATACGTAAATAAACCATTCAACAAATCAATCAACAAAATAAAATGCATCAACAATAAATTAATCATTCAAGACATAAGTCCTTAATTATGTAGAGTAATTTATCCAAACCACCTATTTAAAATGATCAAAATTATGTGACAATTCCTTAATTACTCACAATAACTCCAATCAAACATAATCCAATTTTAATTCATATTATCGTATAATATGAACTTATCCAACATTATTTTAAACCATTTTAAAATAATTGGGTATCCAATAATTGTGAACTTTTTCACAACAACAATCATACATTATCAATATAATGCATAAACAAAAATATTCGGCCAATTTAAAAAAACAAAAAAAATCCGAAAAAAAAAATTTCAACAGCTACAGCCTGTTTATTTTTTTTTTCTTTTACAAATTAAACATATAATTTGATGTTGCTAATATTACAAGATCGGTACAATTATCAACATTCAATCATTATTAAACATTGATTCAAACTAGATGATTCAATTTAACAAATTAAAATGAATATCTAAATCATGATTAAATCGATTATCTTAATATTCAACTAATCATAATTGATTTGAACATCATTAAAATTAATGAATCATGATGCAAAAAAATAATTTAACATCATGTATACCGAAAATATTTAGCAAAAACAAATGTTCATAAACATTCAAAACAATTTCCATTTACATTTTAATTTAATCCTTATTAAATTAAAACATCTACAAATTTATCATATTGTCATTTTAACATATTAAAACAACAATATCAATAAATCAAAATCAAAAACAAGAATCAAAATCAAAAAAAAAAAAACAGCCGAGAAAAAAAAAACAGCCGAAAAAAGAAAATTACAGCCGGAAAAAAAAATTCAGCCAGAACAATAAAAAAAAATTCTGAAAAATTTTAATTTAATATATTTCATCATTTATGAAAAATCATATAAAATAATTTCGTAGCCTTGGCTCTGATACCACTTGTCGGAAAAATCGGTATATTTCAACATGAAATTTAAGGATTATAACGAAATTATAATATATGAAATGCGAGTCATAAACGAAAAGCATAAAGTTTAGAATCAACCTTTGGTCCTAGCAATATGGCCTAAGAACAAATATCAAGATTGATATTCTCCTAATCGTTGCACCCAAGATGTTCTGAGAAATGTCTTTGCTTGTGCTAGAATGAATAAAAATTACTGCTAATTTTTGTGAAAGTAATTGTGATGATCAGAAAGTAGAGAAGAAGAGTTTATATAAAACTCTCCTCCTCTCCTATTTAGACCGTCCAACTAGTAGTAGAGTAGAGGGAGGAGTCTTCCCTCTTTTTCTTCTACTTGTTTTAGGAAGTGGAGTCAAGATAGGAGTCTTCCCTCTTTTATTTATTTAATGTATAATATGTGTATGTATTATTATTGTCATTTATCACATATTAATAAGTTCATACAACATTTTGTAGTCGATTTATTAATACAGGTCTGACATCATTAATTATGACAATATCGTATAATATATACGTCAATTATAAATATCGTATATTTATAATTTGCTAATTAAATATAACAGTTTATATTTAATTACGAATTAACATTTAATTCGCTTAAGCTTATATTATTTAATCGTATTAAATAATTACATTATATACATTAATTAGATATAACAGTTTATATTCAATTACGAATTAACATTTAATTCGTCTCAGCTAGTATTATTTAATCGTATTAAATAATCGTATCATCATTACAATGACTAACCTTTTAGTCATATACATCGACTAACCTTTTAGTCATATAAGGCATCAATATGATTATATTTTTCATATAATCATATCTCTCAAACACATCCTTTAGGTGTGACTTTTAGAGACCAGTTGATCACCGCCATTAAAATGACAATAACGTCAAACTTCTAGCAAGCCAACCGTTATCGATAAACGTTAATCAACTGATAAGAATACTAAGTATACCCTGTGAACCTGTAAGAGATTTATACACGTTATCACACTAACTGTGGAGGACACTAGCTCCAACAGTATTAAAGGATTTTTCTGCCCTTTCCCCCCAAGTGAACTCCCCTTTCTTCATGCATTCTGTGATGGGAGCCATGATGGAACTGAAACCATGAATGAACCTCCTATAAAAGGAAGCCAGCCCATGGAAACTTCTGACCTCAGTCACTGTCTTGGGTATAGGCCACTCCCTAATTGCTTTTACCTTCTCAGGGTCAACAGCTACCCCATCCTTGGAGATAATGAACCCAAGGAAGTGAACCTCAGGCTGCATGAAAGTGCACTTCTCTAGCTTACCATAGAGCTTGTTCTCTCTCAGAACTTCACATAGTAATTATAGGTGTTGCAGATGTTCCCTTTTGTTGGAGCTGTAGACTAGGATGTCATCAAAGTAGACCACTATGAACTTTCCCAAATAAGGTCTCAAGACTTATGTCATTAGTCTCATGAAGGTGCTAGGGGCATTAGATAGCCCAAATGGCATTACTAACCACTCATACAACCCATGTTTGGTTTTGAATGCAGTCTTCCACTCACCTCCAGCTCTATTCCTCACTTGATGATACCCCTGCCTCAAGTTAATCTTGGTGAATACTTGAGCCCCACTCAACTCATCCAGAATGTCATTTAGTCGAGGTATGGAAAACCTATACTTAATGGTGATGTTGTTGATTGCCCTGCTGTCTATACACATCCTCCAAGTTCCATCCTTTTTGGGCACTGGCAATGCTGGCACAACACAAGGACTAAGAGATTCCCTGACATATCCCTTGCTAAGTAGTTCCCCCACCTGAGATTGTAACTCTTGTGTTGCTCTGGGGTCACTTCTGTAGGCAGGCTTGTTTGGCAGGACAGCCCCAGGTATTAAGTCAATGTGGTGCTCAATTTCCCTTAGTGGAGGCAATCCACTAGGTAGTTCAGCAGGGAAAACATCCTCATAGGCCTTCAACAAGGCTTGGACTTCTTCAGGTACCTGGTTACAACCTTCCCCAACCTCCTTGGTGAGGAGCACATAGACTCGCCTGAGATCATTTAACTCCTGTTCCATCTCTGATTCACTCAACAGCAGAACCTCCTTAGCAGCTTCAGTCAAGAGAGGAGGGTTTTCTTTCAGGGTAGGGGGTAAAGGAGCCAAGATGATTTTCTTCTTCCCAAACCTGAAAGAATAAGTGTTTTCCCTAACCTGATGGACAGAATCCCTATCAAACTTCCAAGGTCTACCCAATAGAAGGTGACAGGCATCCATGGGCAGTACATCACACAAGGCCTCATCAGCATATCCTTTCCCAATGGAAAATGGCACAACACATTGTTGATCAACCCTAACTTCAGCCCCTTTGTTCAGCCACCTAAGCTTGTAAGGTTGAGGGTGGTCTTTGGTGGGTAAGGTTAGTTTATCTACCAGAGTTTTAGAAGCTACATTGGTGCAAGCGCCTCCATCCACAATCAGGTTACAGACCCTCCCTTTAATAGTACATCTGGTCCTAAAGATCTGGTGTCTTTGATCTTCCTCTAAGGGTTGGGGTTGTGTGTGCATTACTCTCCACGTCACCAGGCTTAACCCAGCATCAGGTTCAATCAACTCCTCACTAGCCTCTGCCTCAGGCTCTTCCATCTCATCATCACAGACTAACACTTCATCCTTTCCCCAATGCACAACTTTCATAGTGCTAAGAGCCCTTTTTGATGGGCATTCTCTAGCAAAATGTCCATAACCTTGACACTGAAAACATTTTTTGAGGGGGATAGTTTTCTTTTGGGCTGAATCAAAAGGCTTGCCTTTATCAGTGTTGACAGGGGTTCTTGCAGGGACTACAGGGTCTCCAATCCTTACTCCTACATAAGGTTTGAAGGTAGATGCTCTAGATGGTGTCTTAGAGGCACTAGTCTTCCCTTTGCCCAACTTTTCTACTCTCACGGATAAGTTAACAACCTCCTCAAAGGAGTATATGTTCTGCAGTCTGACTTTACTAGCAATCCTCTCATCCAACCCTTCTAAGAACCTTGCTATCCTTTGTTCTGGTTTCTCAACAATCTCACATTGCAGAGTGAGTTGTTCAAAGTCCCTTAGGTAAGATTTTATAGGTCTCTGGTCTTGTTTCAGGTGGGTGAGCTTAATGAACATGTCCTGAGTGTAGTCTCTAGATACAAACTTAGCTCTCATTTTCTTTTTTAGTTTGAGCCATGACTTAACAGGTTCTTTCCCTTCCCTTACCCTCAAGGTTTTCATGTTCTCATACCACAGTGAGGCATATCCTTTTAATTTCATGATAGCAACCTTAAAAGCCTTTTTATCAGTGTATCCTTTAAACTCAAAGACTCTTTCTACAGACCTTAACCAGTCTAGGAAGTCATCAGGGTTCATGCTACCTAGAAAGTCAGGAATCTCTACCTTTATCTCTTTGTCATGATGTATGAGAAGACTTTGATCTGAGCCATCTGAGTCTGAAACTTCATCTTGTTCTACAGGTTGTCTCCTCCTTCCCCCACCATGTGGAAATGGTGCTCCCCTTCCTCGACCTCTACCTCCCCTCATGTCATTGTTAAGATGACCATCAAGGAGTTCATTAACAGATCTTGTGACTTCCATTACAGTTCTGGTGAGACCTTGAGCTGTGGTTTCAAGTCCTGCAATTCTCTCTTCACTCATGGTTGATTTTATGTTTTTGAATGTAGTTGGGTTAATGAACTCACAAACCAAAGCTCTGATAACCAATTTGGACTGTAACTATTAAGAAAACAAGTCAAACAAGACAAGAAAAGCTAAGGTTTACACACTCTCAATTTTGCTCTGTTTTCCTTGACTGAACACTGAAAGAAAGCTGATAGAACCTTAACCAAAGCCCAAAGCCAATGGTTGAGGGTTGAGACTTGACCCCAGCACACAGCTAAGGATCTAGACTCACTTCCAAGCACACAGCAAAGGAAGCTTTCTCAAGCATACAGCCAAGAGATGATAAACAGAAACAAGGTTTCAGTTTTTGTGTTTACTTCAAATCTGCTTCATTTCATTAGGAATGTGCCTTTTATAGGCAATTAGGTTACATCTCATACGTCCAAATACATCTAGGGCCACCAATGGCTTACATACAAAGACAAATAAATAGCTACATTGCTTACACAACTGAAATAAAATAAACTAACACAGAAGAACAGTTCTGAAAGTGATACCTTCCTTGTTGCCTTGCTGCTGCTTGTTGTATAATACATAGTGGACTTTTAGCTTGGTGTTTTGGTCCTAAACTGAAGTAGTACCAGTCCCAAAGGCTGAGCATAAAGTCCTTTGAGTTTGCCTGGCCAAAAGAGGAAGTTTGGATAGTGACAGATGAACTGCTCTTGGAATAGGTTAGAACTGGACTGGTGAACTTGGCTCTTGTTTTGATGAGTGATCCTGGAATTTTATGAGGAAGGTTCCCTAGACAAAAAGGTAATAAACCCTCCCTAGGTTCAAGTATGATCATTGGTTTGAAGTTTCTAAGCTTGGAAATTAACCCTGGACCCTGCCCAAGGTACTGCTGCTGACAGAGTTATCTAAAGGCTGAAAGGCTTGTCTTGTGTGTCTGGCTCGTGTCTTGAGTTGCTCTGGCTCGTGTCATGGCTAGCTCTGGCTCGTGTCATAGCTTGTTTGCTAGGGTTGGGGCTGTACAAGGCATTGATGTAGCTCCTAACATAGGGTGAGGCTGAGCTTGAGTTGTCGCTGGACTAATCATAGGTTGGTTGGTCTTGGTTATGAACTTGGAATTGAACTTCTGTTGCATGGGGTGAGGCCAGAAGGGGGAGGTGGCGCCGACAGGGGGTGTTGGTGGCCACCAGTGGGAGAGGAGAAAGAAGGGGAAGGGAAAATGGAGAGAAGAAAGAGGGGGAAGGGGAAGGGGATGGGGGAAAGGAGGAAGGGGAATGGGCGGGTGGGGCTGGTGGTCGTCGGTCAGCCAGGGGAGGCGTGACAGGGTTGTTGCGTACCCTAATCAAAGATAAATAATCCAGACTAGGCTAACAACAAATTAATGTAATTAGGGAAGTAAGGGGTTGATCTCGGGGAGACGGGAGATACTTGTGAATAGTTATGGTTAGAGCTCTATCTTGTACGATTGGCAAATGTTTGTCACTAATTACTAAATGCTATAAGAAAAATGATAACAATGCAATAAATAAAAGGATCTAGGGAAGTAGGTTCACACATGTAGATTAACATATTGATGAAATTGGATTTAGAACATGCAAGTAATTCATTGTGAGTTCGTAAGAATGATGTGTTCATTACAATCATAGATCAGATGGTCTAGCAGGCTTTTAGGCAATTTACTAGGTCTTAATCCACCATGTCATGCTTTGTCTATTCAATTCACGTATCTCTACCTTGGAAAAGAATTCCATTTTAGTCAATGATTTTGTCCAGAAATCGTTAACCATCATTTCAATCCAAACATGCATAGACACGACGTTTTAAAGGCACAATTTCTTTTATCCATTTTTCATCTTTTAATCAATCCAACATGGCTACCCTACACCCTAGAAAGCTGACTACTTATGCATGATTAACAATGAAAGGGAAACTAAGATTATAAAACTAAGAATGGTAAACATGAGAAAGGAAATACTAAAATAAAATGAAACTATAATGTAAACACGAGAATAAAGATTACCGGAAGGATGAGCAAAGATTGAAATGGAATAAGAACTTGAATAGGAAATGCAAACCCGGAAACTTGAATTCCAATTACAAGTAGAACAACTACAATTGAAGAAAACTTAGAACTAGACTAAACTAAACTAGAGAAAACTAAAACTAAACTAAACTAAGAAAGATGAGAGAAAGAAGAAAAACTAAACTAAAGAGAGAAGAGAAGTGTTTTTTGTACATCTTAGTTGTGTGGAGGCTAGGCTATTTATAGGGTTGAGAGGTTGCTCAAATGTGTCCAGATTCATCCCCTAGACAACCTAATAAAGCACTCCATTAAGGCTTGCATTAAAGAGAGGTAGATGAAGAGAAGATGCGTTCATCAGCAGACTTCCCCGATCGGGGAAGTGGTAATCCGATCGGGTAAGTTGCAATCTTGGTCAATTGACTTTCAGTTGATCTTCCTTTGGTACGTGACTTTACCTACCTTGACTCCATTGACTTTAGATTCGAATGGGGACGTAACTAACACCTCTTGGGCCTCATTTCCTCCCCTATTTGGGCCTGATCATGTCCCCAAGGGTTAAGGGTCGGAGCATGAGGTTTGAGACGACTTTCGTCGACGAATAGCAAAACCGTCGCAACTTGTGCATATGAGCTCGGAATGACTTGAAACTTGTTCCCTTTGACTCGGACCCTCTAGATCTTTATAGCATGCCATCTTAACCTCACGTAATCGTCCTTCTTAGCTTCTCCTTGCTCATATTTCCTTCAAATGACGGGTTTTGAAGTAGAAACGACTCAATTCCTACAAATGACATTAAAGCACGAGAAATACTGCGAAGGAGAGATTAGCTCATAAAATCACTTCTTAAAGTGGATAAACCATATCAAATCGAGCTAAAATGAGGGGATAAAATCATACAATTATTCACTTATCAAACTCCCCCAAGCTAAACCCTTGCTTGTCCTCAAGCAAGAATACAATAACAAACACGACAAGGACAAGGGCGACGAGCAACAATCAATCCAACCAAATGCAAATCCCATCAAGTAGCTTATAGAGCACAATGAAACACATCCCGAAACAACGTGGGCATAGGGAAAATGCAAAACATGGTTGAGATTTACATAACGGCGCAGCATAAGAAACATCAAATAGACTTTTCGGCTCTTGCATGATCTTTTGACAATGGACTCTCACGGTGCACTCAACACTCAAATTTTTATATAAATCAAGGAAATATTATTTTATATTTGAGTGGCACTCTCCTATCTACGACTCATGAGAATGCGCCCGCAATCTAATATGGTAAACATTCCAAAACTACAAGTCAAAACAATCATGAAAAGCATAGAAATAAGCCAAAAGTAAGAAGAAGGCTTTGGGAAATGGGTGAAAGGTGGACAAACAGTTATGGTCATGTGAAGGTTAGAATGAGCTAGCAACTGACCAATGATAAATGAATAATCAATCCAAACTTTCGATTAATTCCCAAAAGACGAATAACGAAGCCAGAAGAAACGGATTGGCTTATTACACACGAAACACAAGAGTGAACTCCTTCTAAACATTGAATTGACATTTTGAGGAGATACTCACAACTTCTTCTTTTATTTCTTTTTCTTTCTTTTTTCGATTTTTTTCTTTTTCAATTTTTTCATTTTTCTATTTCATTTTTTTCTTTCTTTTTTTTTCTGAACATAACATCACTTTTTGGACATTTTGGTTCTCCCAAATTCACTTTGACATAAAAGAACAAATCTTCTCAAAAGAGCACCCATACACCATAGTCTAGCTACTAGCTCAAAAGGTAGGCAGTTTTTATGTGTAACTATTATTTTGTGAAGCATTTGTATGAAGGGGCTAATTTTGAGGGGTAATTCAAAATGAAAAAGGCTTCAAATCTTAGTGAATCATGAATGCAATGCTTATGGGAATGAAATGAGAACCATACTTATGCGTTTTTGATGTGACGCAAATCATAAGGAGAAACTACACACACCTAATTGGGATCGGGTATAGATGTACCGATCAGTGGAGGCTCTACCTTACCGTATATGTAATTTGCCAAAGTCAAGATCAAGCCTAATAAGTCTAAAATCAATCCCTCACCCACTGTGTACAAGACATCCCCATGTATGCAAAATCCCGTCAAAAGCGTGAAACATTGGCTAAAAAGCTACAATAAGGGAAATGCATTGAGGAATGACATTATGCACAACACAATTGGGTGGACAAAACACACAACTTTTATTTAAAAAATTTAATTTTTTGATTTTTTTTGGATTTTTCAAATTTTTCAAATTCAATATACAATTAGACTAAATAAACAACAACACAAACTAAATCCCTCCCCCAAGCTAGAATAACACATTATCCTCAATGTGCGAAACTGGTTTAAGCGCAGAAAACACAAAGAAGGACAACATAACCAACAAATGAATGGGGGACGATTCAACAAAATGGTAAAGAAAGGAAAAAAAACATACAACCGTGCAGCAGCTCCCCCAAGCTAGCTTGAAAACGGGGGCAAAGTACAACCCAAGCACCAAAGTACCTGTGATGACCAAGCTACTACAATACTAGATAAAATTATTGTCTTATTGTCAAAGCTATTAGAACCAAAACCAAATGAATTATTTAAAAATTAACATTATTAAATTGTCCAACAAAAATAATTTATTTCATAACAAAAATATAATAAAACACAGGTTGCCTCCCGCGAAGCTTTATTTAAATGTCTTGCTAGACTCTTTATTAATGAAAATCATTCTTTGTGCCTTAAAAAGCATGTCAATGCCCTTAGAAGTCGATCATATACCTGCGCATAAGCTATACAAAAACATATGTAAGCAATTGACAAGATATAGGCATGAAATATTGAAGGTAAGAATTGATATATCTTATCATTGTGCGCATGACAAAATTCATAGATGACCACTGAACTGCTCCACTCGTCAGTGAGAGATGGAGTGAAATGTTTAAGATCATGGAACAAACAATTAGTTCCCAAAATATCATTAGTGGACCCTAATTGGGGGTAGGGTGAATCAAAGGATTGGGAATCAAAAATGGGTGGTTAATCCCACTTAATTTCAAGGCTACGTTCACAAAACCCAGTATCATTTTCAAATAAATCTGGAATATCCTTAGAGAAGGGATTTTCAAAGAAATCTGATGACTCGGTCGACGGCTCTCCATTGGAGTCACAAATGGGCTTAACAACATCCTTGTCTAAAGTCTCGACTACCATATGGTCAATATCAATAATGGGGGTCTCAAAATTGTCAAATGGAACGACACTAGAGTGACTTTCAATAGAAAAGGTTGGACCATCATCATCGTCATCTATTAATTCATATGATTGGGGAGAATTAGACTTATATGGGGGACATGAAAAAGCATAGTTGAAAATAGACTCACATGGGGAGGTGAAAAAGCATAAGGAAAATTGATTGGCTTACATTTTTTAAACGTGGGTTCTTCCTTTTGCCCTTTGAGCTTTTGAATTTGAGCCATGATTTCATTGATTTACTCTTGGATTCTCAACCGACGGTGCATTTCATCCTGAGATTGGGATGCCATAAAGTCCAAGAAAATCCAAAGTTCCTCTCCTCTCTTCTGATAAAAACTTCCACCACTCAATTGCATAGCCAGGCTACGACACTCAATGAGCATTCCATGAAGCGCGACATGTTTCATATAGGTCTCATCAAGGGTATACCCAAGAGAGATAATATGGTTAGAATAGCTATAAATCGGTCGAGGTATTCATGGAAAGGCTCATTCTCGCATTGTGGAGGTTGGAAATAGATAGTCATTGAGAGAAAATAAAGCAATCCCTTTGAAAGAAATAATTCCTATTACCTGAAAAGAGTCACTATACTACAAGGAAAAGGTGAGAAAAATCTCAAGGAACAAGTGTTCCTCTAGACAAAAGAAAAGAAAAAAAAGAAAAAGACAAGGTAAAACTCTACTAATCACAAATAAACAAAACCGTGCTCCCCGGCAACGGCGCCAAAATTTGACAGGGTTGTCGCGTACCCTAATCAAAGAAAAATAACCCAGACTAGGCTAACAACAAATTAATGTAATTAGGGAAGTAAGGGGTCGATCTCGGGGAAACGGGAGATACTTGTGAATAGTTATGGTTAGAGCTCTATCTTGTACGATTGGCAAATGTTTGTCACTAATTACTAAATGCTATAATAAAAATGATAACAATGCGATAAAGAAAAGGATCTAGGGAAGTAGGTTCACACATGTAGATTAACATATTGATGAAATTGGATTTAGAACATGCAAGTAATTCATTGTGAGTTCGTAAGAATGATGTGTTCATTACAATCATAGATCAGATGGTCTAGCAGGCTTTTAGGCAATTTACTAGGTCTTAATCCACCATGTCATGCTTTGTCTATTCAATTCACGTATCTCTACCTTGGAAAAGAATTTCATTTTAGTCAATGATTTTGTCCAGAAATCGTTAACCATCATTTCAATCCAAACATGCATAGACACAACGTTTTAAAGGCACAATTTCTTTTATCCATTTATCATCTTTTAATCAATCCAACATGGCTACCCTACACCCTAGAAAGGTGACTACTTATGCATGATTAACAATGAAAGGGAAACTAAGATTATAAAACTAAGAATGGTAAACATGAGAAAGGAAATACTAAAAGAAAATGAAACTATAATGTAAACACGAGAATAAAGATTACCGGAAGGATGAGCAAAGATTGAAATGGAATAAGAACTTGAATATGAAATGCAAACCCGGAAACTTGAATTCCAATTACAAGTAGAACAACTACAATTGAAGAAAACTTAGAACTAGACTAAACTAAACTAGAGAAAACTAAAACTAAACTAAAACTAAGAAAGAAGAAAACTAAACTAAAGAGAGAAGAGAAGTGTTTTTGTACATCTTAGTTGTGTGGAGGCTAGGCTATTTATAGGGTTGAGAGGCTGCTCAAATGTGTCCGGATTCATGCTCATTAAACAAGCCATTAAGCCTTGCATTAAAGAGAGGTAGATGAAGAGAAGATGCGTTCATCAGCAGACTTCCCCGATCGGGGAAGTGGTAATCCGATCGGGTAAGTTGCAATCTTGGTCAATTGACTTTCAGTTGATCTTCCTTTGGTACGTGACTTTACCTACCTTGACTCCATTGACTTTAGATTCGAATGGGGACGTAACTAACACCTCTTGGGCCTCATTTCCTCCCCTATTTGGGCCTGATCATGTCCCCAAGGGTTAAGGGTCGGAGCATGAGGTTCGAGACGACTTTCGTCGACGAATAGCAAAACCGTCGCAACTTGTGCATATGAGCTCGGAATGACTTGAAACTTGTTCCCTTTGACTCGAAACCTCTAGATCTTTATAGCATGTCATCTTAACCTCACGTAATCGTCCTTATTAGCTTCTCCTTGCTCATATTTCCTTCAAATGACAGGATTTGAAGTAGAAACGACTCAATTCCTACAAATGACATTAAAGCACGAGAAATACTGCAAAGGAGAGATTAGCTCATAAAATCACTCTTTAAAGTGGATAAACCATATCAAATCGAGCTAAAATGAGGGGATAAAATCATACAAAAATTCACTTATCAAGGCGCCGGCGGCCGGTGGTGGGTAGATATGGAAAAGAAGGAAGGGGGAAAAGAAGAGGGAGAGAGAGAGGGTGGCGTACTTGGGTGTTCTTGGAGAGAGAGAGAGAGAGAGAGAGTCGGCCGACTATGGTGAGGTGGCTCCAGTGGTCTGGGGGTGGCGGAGTAATTGGTGTTGCAAATCGCCGGTGGGGTGGGTGTTGTTTTCGATTTGAGGATTTAGTAAAGTAAAGTAACACGGGGACGGGAAGAGAGCGCTGTTACATATTAAAAAAAAACCTGCGACGGAATTTTCGTCGCAGGGTACCCGCCACCAGTTACTATGTAGATACAATATTCAAGTTAATATTTTAACCTTGCGACGGAGTTTCCGTCGCTAGTTCCGTCGCAAAGTTGCAATTTTGCGACGGACCGCGACAGAATTTCCGTCGCAGCCTTTCCCGCCATGTGAAATGTGTAGGCGCCATGACTGAAAACGCTGCTACAGAATTTCCGTCGCAAGTCCGTCGCAAAATTGAATTTCCGTCGCAGGACCCGTCGCAATGTCTCTTTTGCTACGGTATTTATGTCCTTCGCAAATATTTTGTCGCTTCTGAAGCATTTTATTGTAGTGCTAGCAAAGACAAGGGCAAGGAAAAGCAAGCCTAAAGAGGCTCTTCAAGGGAAGCTAAAGTAGCCACCCATGGTTGAAGATCTATGGAAGCTTGGCCTTATTTTGTATTGTCTTCAACTATTGGGTTGTTTTAAGACATTGATTTAGAACTCTTTAATTTCCTTGTTTGACATGTAAATTTGTTTATTTCTTTTTATTAACAATGGTTGTAATTGGATTAAGTAACTTGGTTTTCAACCCAAGTCACTCGATTTATGGAAACTTTTACGTTCTAAAACTTGTCATTATAAACTACTTGCACTAATAACATAAATTGTATCGACTCAAATTGATCATTAAAAAGTATGATGATTGGATCATTATAATAAGTTCATAAGCTATGAATTTGATTCTCCTTATACTTTTACAAGATCAATTTTAAGTCAAATTGACTTATTGAACTCAAAGTAGGGAGTCTACCAAACCAATTGGCCGCATCACTCGAATTTAAGACTTTTACCCACTTATAAAGATGGAAAATGACATGGATTTGAATCCACTTCTTCAGCTTATAGAACTTGTCTATCTCGAGACTAATATACAATGTCTTTTTATGAAGTCTTTAATAGATCAATAAGGTTAAGTTGTGATACTTCTACCTCCCTCACGATCATGAGTACAAAATTGTTTGTGGCTCATGAGGCTATCTTTAAAGAAAAAAGTTGTATATATTTTTCTAAAAGATAGAGTGAGAGAAAATAAGCCACAACGTAAAACTAGTGAGGAAACCAAAGAAAATGTTCTTAGGTTAGACTCAAGACTAGTGAGGAGACCAAAAGAAAGCGTTCTTAAGTGAATCCTTAGACTAGTGAATTTAAAATTTGATTTTCTATATAAGAGCTGTTGGAGTGAGTGTCCTCCACAATAGTGCGACCATTTAATTAAATCTCTTTGACAAGAATATACAAAGGTATGATTAACATTATAGTCAATTGATCCACATTAATCAGTAATGATTGGCTTGCTAGAATTTGATTCTCTTTATACTTTTACAAGATCAATTGTTAAGTCAAATTGAGTTATTGAACTCAAAGTAGGGAGTCTACCAAACCAATTGGCCGCATCACTCGAATTTAAGACTTGTACCCACTTATAAAGATGGAAAATGACATGGATTTGAATCCACTTCTTTAGCTTATAGAACTAGTCTATCTCAAAACTATAATACGATGTCTTTTTATGAAGTCTTTAATAGATCAATAAGGTTAAGTTGTGATACTTCTACCTCCCTCACGAGTATGAGTACAAAATTGTTTGTGGCTCATAAGGCTATCTTTATAGAAAATAGTTGTATCTTTCAAAGATAGAGTGGGAGAAAATAAGCCACAATGTAAAACTAGTTAAGAACTAGTGAGAAAACCAAAAGAAAATGTTCTTAGGTTAGACTCAAGACTAGTGAGGAGACCAAAAGAAAGCGTTCTTAACTGAATGTGACAACCCTCGCGAATGCGGAAATATAAAACATACAAGCATGATGAAATTACCCCGTCTAGTCGGATTTACGGTATTTTAAAAAATTTTATACATGCAAGATAGATAAAACGAGGAGTGTCAAAATATTACAAACTAAGTACGGAATATAACAAAGAGACGGAGTCTCTCAAAATGTTAACAAAGAACAATGTTTAGCAAACTAGATAATTAACGACTAGAGGTTAATCTTCCAGGGACAACGCCCGCTAGCTCACACCCGAACTCAAAATAGCATAAGCAAAAAGCCATCCATGCAAGCAACCTGTTCATCCATGAAAAACATGAACGCCACAATCAGTGGGGAGTAACTCCGGGTTCTCCCAGCCATATCACATTAAACGTACATAGAAGGAAATACAAAAGTAGAATCATGAATATAGAGATATACATGTGAGATACGATAAGAATAGATAGGCAATCCAATATATAATGATAAGATAGATTGGAAATCAAATACGAAACCGAGCATGTTATACAAAGACTCGGGGAAAGGACACTCTAGGCCAACCAAATACGCTCACTAGAATAGGGTTGCTAATACTCACCGTAGCGGTATAAGTTTTGATAAGATTGAGACTCGACAGGACAAAACCAAGTAAAGTCATGCGATATCCCACAATAAATCCGGACATAATTATCATACATTCCGAACCCAAAGACATGGACGGGTGTCCAATCATGCAATGACCATGAATAGCTACATTGAAAATCAAGCATGCAAAGAACGACGACACAAGAACGACATCTCTCCGGTAAGTGAAACGCACTAGAACCGTGTTGTACAGGTGGGCAAGTATGATTAAAAGGCATCCACGGGTTATAACATTTCCTTGAACGCATACACGATGCTACATTTCGTATATGTAGACTAATTTCCTCCTAGTAGCACAACGATAATAATACGGTCCTAGTCTAAACCTGGCCAGATTCTCGGAATATACCATTTTCCGATTCGACATGCGATAACATTTCGCATCCAAGACTCGGTCAATCATAGACGTCGAGTACCCCAAATTCGGTAGAACAATTCACGAAAGAGGCGGAAAAGAGCACAAGCCTCATAACAAGCGCTACGCTACATGCAAATAACACCACCTCGCAAGTACACAACATTTGACGGCCGGGTCGATCAACGCAATGCGTTCAACTCCCAACAACGTCGTCGTATGCCCACTACACATGCAATTAAGCAGTAGGATACCTCTCCGTTCCGACATTTCCAGCCTTACGGATACGGGAAGGTAGCCAAGGGAATGAGGAGAGTACAAAGCACAAGACAAAATTAGTGCTCAAACCGTTATCATTGTTAAAAACGACTCAAGAGGACATATCAAAAAACTGTTCACAAAACATGAGAATATGGCTTATATAAATATAAATTATGATAAACAGAATTCAATACATGATACATAAGCATTAGACCAAGTTTAAGAAGCATAATAAATAAGAAACATAGATACCTCTCCAAAACAACAAGTTTGGAAACTAACTAAAACAAGGGTTCACTTCAAACTGTCATAACTATAGTTCTAGGCATGCAAATACATAAATTCCAAGTGGAGATGATAGCTTATCCTCTTACGGTTCCAACGAATGGTCACAAACCTAAAACAAGCAAGTAACGAAGGAGATATGATCATTTTACGAAAAAGGGTCGGTGCAGTGAATTCCCAGCCGGCCACTGAACCGGCAGCCGGTCCTTCGGCCAGGACTACATCCTACCCGAGAACAACATACACAAGTTCAATCATTTTCAATTCTCATATTTAACATCTATCAACTATCAACAATCAATAATCATCATCAACAATCATCAACTAACAACAATCATCAACAATAACTCAATTCCTAAGCTTACTAATCATATTATAAATACAAATTCTAACATAGAAATCATATAAAACACGTAAATGATATCGAGTAACCCTTCACCGTTACCTTTACGCATCTTTAATCGATTCTAAACCTTCCTAGTCTCCACCTACATAAAATTAGATAATAAAAGATGAATATCATTCACCTTGAGAAAGACGGATAATTTAAAAAGCGAGAAAGACGGTAATTTTATTACCAATACGGATAGAGAAAGCTAAGAGGGGAAGAATAAGACGAACTTACGTGAATTTGAGCGAGTAACGAAGGAGTAGCGACGAATCTAAGACGGATCAAAAATGGAGG
This sequence comes from Heliosperma pusillum, assembly GCA_022085475.1. NCBI lineage: Eukaryota > Viridiplantae > Streptophyta > Magnoliopsida > Caryophyllales > Caryophyllaceae > Heliosperma > Heliosperma pusillum. The sequence goes on along the minus strand of JAIUZE010027895.1, from coordinate 7,652 downwards.
CAAGGTTTTCTTAAGGAAGAAGGTAAGTTTGATTGTGTTTGTGTGAATGAGAAAATAGGTTAAGTGTAGTGTGATATTTATAAGGAAAAAGTCAACAAAAGTCAAACTCGCCTTAAGACGGGATTCTAATGGAATCTCGCGGAAATTCCAAATACGAACTCGGAAATTCTAAATTCGACTCGGAAAATTAAATTTACGATTAAAACTAAAATTCGCTGAAAAGTGTCCGTAAAATATTTTTACTAGAAAAATAGGGTACATTTCCGGGTGTTACATGAATCCTTAGATTAGTGAAGACCAAAAGAAAATGTTCTTGATATAATAAGATGATGATCTATGAAGTGGATGGACCTAGTGATAAGTGAATATTTGTATGATTTAAATCCCCAATTTAGCTCGGTTTTGTATATCATTTGTGCTTTGTTAAGCCATTTTATGAGCTAATATCGTCTTCTAGGCGAATTCCTATGTTCTAACCTGTTTTGTAGGGAAAGTGACGTTTCTACGCCCTTTTTCTATATTCCCGAGCATTTGCCTAGAACCCGACGATTTGAAGAAGCAAGCTTGTCCAAGACAAAGTCATTTCAAGAAGGTTCACTGATTTAAAAGAAAGAAGAAGCAAAGACGATTTCGCAGTTGTCAGAAGATCGATCAGTTAGGCGAAGAATTCATCATTTTACATCAAACCCGACTCAAGAGGTCAAGGGGGATAATGAAAGTCAAGTCATATGCAAGGGGAGATGAAACGAAAGTCAATGGACTAAGATCACTACATACCCGATCGGGTAAGTAGTGTACCCGATCGGGTATGTTTGCTGATCCGAGCTTTTGCTTCGACTTCCTCCTTTTTGTCCTATGTGATGAATGCATGAACCCTTCCCCACGAAACCTACTGCTATATAAAGAGAGCCTCAGCCACACCTCCCTACACAATTAGATACAATTCTCTAAACTTCTCTTTACATTAGAAACCCTAGATTAAGAGGAGAGAAAGCTAGCCTCTCTTCTCTTGTCTAGATCATTTTCTTCTTCCTTTTTGTCCTTAGTTTCTTAGTTTATTTCTGTCTTTTTCTACATCAAATCCTTAGCCTAGATCAATAAAAGTACCATCTTTGTAATCTACTTTACTACATACAAGTATTGTAATTCGTGGATCGACTATTCTATGCAAGGAATTAATATTATGGTTGTTTACATTTCATCATTGTCGTTGTTGATCGTCATCTAGGTATTCCTATTTTATCTTTTGTTTAAAGTCTTTATGTTTCTTATTTGATTGCTATTTGTACATGTTATTTTAGATTCAATTTCATTACCGTTGTAATCATTTCATTTCCCGAGATCGTCAATTTAGCGTCGTTATTATCGCCACTTAGAGAGTCCTAAAATATTATCAAAACCAAATAAACATGTATATCCTAGTTTCTATTATTAACATCATCTTAGATTTAAACATTACCATGAGTGAGTAGTCGTTTTTCTAGGGTGTAGGGTAGCCATGTAGGTTGATTAAGAGATGATAATTGGATAAAAGAAATTGTGCCTTTAAAACATTGTGTCTATGCATGTTTGGACTATAACGATAGTTAAACGATTCCTGATCAAAATCATTGACTAAAATGGAATTCTTTTCCAAGGTACAAATACGTGAATTGAATAGACAAAGCATGACATGGTAGATTAGACCCAGTAAATTGCCTAAAAGCCTGCTAGACCATCTAATCTATGATTGTAATGAACACATCATTCTTACGAACTCACAATGAATTATTTGCATGTTCTAAATCCAATTTCATCAATATGTTAATCTACATGTGTGAACTTACTTCCCTAGATTCTTTTTATCATTGTTAATTCATCACCTGCTTTATTGTTTTCGTTTTGACTTGATTTTATTTTGTTTTCATTTATGCTTTTTATTAGTTTAGAAATCAAAACCCCAAAACCCAGATACTCGTTAGATAAGACCCAATTGCAAGACATTTCACATTATATAGGAAACACCATCTCCCTGAGGATCGACCCCTACTTCAATAATTACATTAATTTGTTATTAGCCTAGTCTGGGTAATTATCTTTGACCAGGGCTTGCGACAGGCCCGATCACCTAGTATTTTTAAAATTCGATTTTCTATATAAGAGCTGTTGGAGTAAGTGTTCTCAACAATAGTGCGACCACTTAATTAAATCTCATTAACAAGAATTGTGACAACCCTCGCGAATGCGGAAAGATAAAACATACAAGCATGTGAAATAAAATGCGGAAATACGGTATTTTAAAAACTTTTAAACATGCAAGATATATAATACACGAGGTGTGTCAAAACATTACAAACTAAGTACGGAATATACAATAAAGAGACGGGGTCTCTTAAAATGTTAGCAAAGAACAAGTGTTTAACCAAAACTAGCTACTATCGTCTAGAGGTGAACTTCCAGGGACAACGCCCGCTAGCTCACACCCGAACCCCAAAATATCGTATCCAAAAAGTCATCCATAGCAAGCAACCTGTTCATCCATGAAAAACATGAATGCCACAGTCAGTGGGGAGTAACTCCGGGTTCTCCCAGCAATATCACATCAAACGTACATATAAGAAAATACGAAAGTAAAGTCATGCATATATGGATATCCATGTGAGTTACGATAAGAATAGATAGGCAATACGATAGATAATGATAGGAACATAAGAAGCACAAATCCGAATCCATCATGATATTCAAAGACTCGGGAAAGACACTCTTAGGCAACCGAATACGCTCACTAGGGCTTGCATCTCACCGTTAGCGGTATAAGATTGATAAGATTGAGACTCGACAGACAAACCAGTCAAGTCATGCGATAATCACATTAAATCCAACATATTATCATCCATTCACGAACCAAGACATGACGGTGTCCAATCATGCAATGACCATGAACAAAATCATGAAATCACGCATTCAAAGAACGACACAAGACGACAATTCTCACGGTAAATGAAACGCACTAGCATCGTGTCCCAGCAAGAATGATTAAAGGCATCCACGGGATCACATTTCCTTGAACTCATACGCGATGCTTACATTTCGCCTATGTAGACTATTTTCCTCCTGGTAGCACGACGATAATAATACGGTCCTAGTCTAAACCTGGCCAGGATCTCGGAATAAACGTGTTCCGATTCGACATGCGATGACGTTTCGCATCCAAGACTCGGGCTTACAATATATATGCCGAGTACCCCCAATTCGGTAGATCAATTCACGAAAGAGGCGGAAAAACAGCTCAAGCCTCATAACATGCGGTACGCTACATGCAAATAACACCACCTCGCAAGTACACAACAGTTGACGGCCGGGTCGAACAACGCATAGCGTTCAACTCCCAACAACGTCGTCATATGCCCACTAACACATGCATTTAAGCAGTAGGATACCTCTCCGTTCCGACATTCCAGGCTTACGAACGGGAAGGTAGCCAAGGGAATGAGAATACAAAGCACAAGACAAAATAGTGCTCAAACCGACTCATTTGTAAAAACCGACTCAAAGTGGGACATAGCAAAAACCGTCACAAAACATATGATACATGCGAAAGAGATATCATGTTTCCAAAACATGAATATTATAAGACATTACGTAAAATTATACGATAAACCGATCATGCGAACTATTATAAATTACGAGTTTTAGAAGTCAAAAGAAAACAACACAGCCGTGTTGCAGGCCGGGCAAATGACCGGTGGCCGGTGGGCCGGCTCAGAACACAGGCCAAATCCCAAAAACAGAGAAAAGAGGTCTGGGCCGGTCGGTAGACCGGCGGCCGGTCGACCGGCACAGAACATCACACCAAAACTCAAAACTTCACTACTGATGTGTTCCAGGCCGGTGGATGGACCGGTGGCCGGTGGGCCGGCCTGGAGCACCTCTTCATGCAAAACCAAGTTTCCAAAATGAGTTACTGGAATGTTCTCAGCCGGTGGTCAGACCGGCGGCCGGTCGACCGGCTGGGAACACCCCTTCATCCGTGAGCTTCCAAAGCTTAACCAATTCAATCCAAAACTTATATATACTTCTAATAATCATCAACAATCAATATATATCATCAATATTCATCATATAACATCATTTACTAATCATAGCATGGTTCCTAATCTTCCTAATCGTAATCTAATACGATTTTCTAGCATATAAACAAGTAAAACACGTAAGTGATACCGAGTAACCCTTCACCGTTACCTTTTATGCGCCTCTACTAATCGTCAAGCTCCTCTTCTATAAGGAAATAGTCTTTGTCGGGATCTTGGAGGTCGCCACCTACAAATAGATCGTAAAAAGATGAATAAAGTTCATCTTGAGAAAGACGGAAAGCTTGAAAAGCGAGAAAGACGATAAATTTAATATCAATACGGATAGAGGAAGGTACGGGATGAAGAATAAGACGAACTTACGTAAATTCTATCAAGTAACGAAGAAGTTACGACGAATCAAAGATCGATATTCAAAGAGGGAAAGTTTCTTAAGTAAGAAGAAAGGGTTTTGGTGTTTGATTTTGTGTTGAATGAAAAATTAGGTTAAGGAAGGGAGTAGTGTGAGTTATGAAGGAAAAAGTCAAAGACGGTTTCCTTAGTCAAGAAAGTCAAACCCGACTCAAAAGTCAAGAAAAGTCAAACTCGACTTAAGACGGAATTTTCATGGAATCTCGCAGAAATTCCAAATACGAACTCGGAAATTCTAAATTCGACTCGGAACTTAAAATTCTAGTTTAAAACTTAAATTTACTGAAAAGCTTTCGTAAAATATTTCTACTAGAAAAATAGGGTACATTTCCGGGTGTTACAAGAATACAAAGGGATGATTAACATTATAGTCAACTGATCCACATTAATCACTAATGATTGGCTTGCTAGAGTTTGACATTACTGTCGTATGACGATGGTGATCAGTTGATCCCTTGAGGTCACACCGAAAGGACGATTCCCAAATCATAAAGTAAATTAATTGTATATTGATACAAATTAATTAACCCCTTGGATTAAATAAGTTCAATCTGTATATGAGGATTATATCTTACTATTATATGATTATATGAAATGCATTTTGGTGATTAAATGTTATATTGCCAAAGTTGTACGATGTTTATGAAACATTAGAGATAAGAGTAATTGGTTAATATAATTACAATAAGTTATAAATTATATGAGATGGACCATTTTGCACACGTGTATTTATAGAACGTCACTTAAAATGTTAAGTATGATTTATTTGTTGTAAGATTATATTTAATTGTTAAATATGATTTTATAAGCTCAAATACATGCTAAATGTCACATGTCACACATATGACAATTGACAAAATGTATATGATAAAATGGATCCCATATTAACCTATGTGTAACCGGTTTTGGGTAGTTGTAGGTTAGTATGATCATGTCTTAAGATTAAATGCTAAGACATGCTTAATACCTCAACTAACCTATGCCAACACTAGCTACATGAGTAAGGGAGAAAGCAAGCATGCTTGTCTCCCTCCCATCTCCCAAAACCAGCGTGTCCAAGTACAAAGAGAGGAGAATACGTTCTCTTCTTCACTTCACATAATTGGTTATGTGTTTTCTTTTTATGATTAACTTATCTCACTAGAAAATAAGCACAAACAAGTTGTTCTTACTACATTCTCATATATACACACACACCAAGTTATATTACTAATTGTAGTAGTGATAATAAGGTGAAGGAGGCTTCTTAACACATCTAGCATTGTGTGATAAGGAGACGATTTGGGATAGTCTAGGTGCATCCAAGAGGAGTGTCTCTACACTTGGGACTTAGGAATTTCATCCCTAGATCTATTAGCTCAAGAACAAGGAGAGGAAGAAGTCCTTTTCTTGTACCCATACTCAACACAAGCAATGTGAGGAAACCGTTCTTTTCTTCATCTTGTTTATTTTATTAGCATGTAACTGGATCTTGCATAAACTAATTAAAGATATAATTAGTTAATCATAAGAAGAGTCTTATGAGTAGGTATAACAATTGGTATCAGAGTATAGGATGTTGCATGCAATCGGTTTCACAAAGTTTGTTACGAGTTAAAGTAACAAAATAAAACTAGAAAATTAGTGATTTATATGATAAAGTCACGAAATTTTTAAGCATATTATACCTCCTGGTACTATAATGAGTATAGTTCATTTTGATGATTTGTGGAAGATTATTGTTTTATTTAATGATTTTTTGTTAAATAAACACATTTTAATTAGTAAAATGAACATTTTATGACTAAAAATAGTTAAAATTTTAATATGGACTTGACATTTTAGTATGATATCACATGCATATTGTACCTACTCTATGAAAAATATGAGATAAATATGATTTATGATTTTTAAAAGTTAAAGAGGCATAAATAGTGATTATTTTGGCATAAATAGCTAAAATGAATTTTTTGGCATGAGAAAATTATCACATGTTGCATGAATATTTTAAATATCAGATGTATGAAAGAAAGTTAATTAGATTAATTTTCGTGAGATTTTAGTATTTTATTTGATAAAATCGATTAATTGCAACTATATTTTTCTCTAAAATAATTCAAAAATTTTTTACCTAAATTTTGACATGAAGATGTTCCTGGAAATATTCCAGAATATACAAAATTTCAATTTTCAAATTTGTAAATTATTGTGATTTAATTTGGAATTGTTACATAAAAGTTATGTTAATAAGGGTCAAAATCGAGCAATAATGCAAAACTGAGTTGAATTATTGTCAAATAATTAGTGGAGACTAATTTTTGAGTCCTAAAAGAGTTAGGGTAATTAAGTTGGACTTAAATTTGATTTAAGTATTAATTTGTGATTTTAATTGGTTATTATCACGCATTTCCATAAAACCGGGTTTATATACGATAGAAGGTTATTAGGGCGATTTGGCACATTAATATTTCATGAGTTTACATATAATTATGCTGCATTTTGAATGAATGAATGTCATTTTAATTTATGTAATTTTTAATTATGTAATTTGTCTTAGTACGACCTTAGTTCTTAATCGATATTACCCGAAATGTATGGGAATATTGATTCGGTTGTAATTTAATGTGATCTCGTAGCACTTTTATTGTATTATTTCATTTTATTTTGCAAATGTATAATAGGAAAGCCTTGTAATTTTATTATATCATTTGTAATCCCGGAGTTTCCTAAAGACGGTGCCATTTGGAAAGGCGTTCCAAAAAGAAGACGGTGTCCTTGGAAGGTGTGCATATGAAGTTCAAGGGACCAAGGAGTTGGTTTCCGAATTTGTAATAGTTAATTTGATTTTCTATTATTTTAGGAAGATCATACTAGGAATTTATTTTATTGCTTGCATTTTTATTTTTATGTTACATGCATGCCAAATCGCGATTTAAATTACACATGCATTTTATCGAGTTAATCGAACGCGTCAATTATAATTATGGATAGATCACCAATTTTGTTCACTTAAAGGAGATAGATAATAAATTGATTTGACCCCTATATTTATTAATTGAGATTTAGCCTTAACAAATAGTAGAACCCATGAATCCCAATTTCTTAAGGAAGTAGGTTCGGCTCACCGAGGTGCTAAACTTATTACGTTGGATAAGTGGGGCAATAAATCGTTATTGCATCAAAATTTGGTTG
>JAIUZE010027894.1:0-28499 GCA_022085475.1 Heliosperma pusillum | reverse complement strand
AAGCGGAGTTGCATATCCCAATTGGTAAAATTAGCGCCATTCTTTTCTAACTTGCATCGATCCATGAAGGATCGAAGCCATGAGACATTCATGAGAATTGGAGCATAGGTGGTGGTGGACGAATTAGTATTTGCCATTGCGAATAAACAATTATGACTACAAATTTTAAAGACATAAAGGAAATATCAACATTTATCATTTTAAATACTTGTAAACATTTTAAACAAGTTTCAACATTTAAATAGTGACCTCTACCCAAATATTATAAATGATTCCGAGATCCAAATTCATATCAACTTGGGCACGGTAAGCCGATTCATCCCTTATTAACATAATTCGGTGAATTAACTCTTGAATCGATTCTACATTAGAACTCTCGGTCGATAATATTACTTTAATATTTATCTTAAGCCCGGAACACATGCGGCTACGGTCGCGAATACTTCCGTTGAGCTCAATCCAAATTTTGAAATAATAACATTTATTACCCCACTTACCCAACCTAACAAGTTTAGCACCCCGGTGAGCCGAGCCTACTTCCTTGCGAAATTGGGATTCATGGGTTCTACATTTGTTAAGGCTTGATCTCAATTATTTATTATGAGAGGTCATGTCAATTTATAATCTATCATGTTAAAGTGAACTAAATCGATGAATTAATGATTATTTTAATTGACACGGTCGAATACTCGATAAAATATGCATGTCATGTTATGGCGATTTGGCAATGCATGCAAACATATTAAATAAAATGCAAGCATAAAAATAAAACTCCTAGTATGGCCTTTCCTAGAATCGAAAATCATATATTCTATAACAAATTCGGAAACCAACTCCTTTGGTCCCTTGAACTTCATAAGCACGCCTCCCAAGGTCACCGACTCTCTCGGAACTCCTTTCCGAATGGCACCGTCTTTGGGAAACTCCGGTTTTACAATTAGTTACAAAATATATAATAAAATTACAATAACTTCCTATTATACATTTGAAAAATAAAATCATACAATAAAAGTGATACAAGATCACATTAAATTACAACCGAATCTATATTCCCTTACATTCCGGGTAATATCGATTAAAACTAAGGTCATACAAGGAAAAATACATAATTCCAAATTACATAAACCAAAATATGACATTCATAAATTGAAAATATGACATTCATAAATAAAAATGCAGCATAATAATATGTATAGAACATGCTCATGTTAAATGCCAAATCGCCCTATTTAACGGTTTATATCGAATATAACCTGGTTTTACGGAAATGCGTGATAATAACACTTTAAAATCACCAAACAATACTTAAATCATATTTAAGTCCAAGTTAATTATCCCAACTTATTTAGGACTCAAAAATCATTCATTACTCAATTTTTGACAATAATTCAACTTGTTGTTATTTAATTGCTCATAATTAGACTTTTAAAATCATATTTTAATCAAATAAATTCAAATTTAATTAAAATAATTTCAAAACTTGAATTTCAAATTCTTGAACATTCTGGAACATCTCCATGACACTCAAAATGTCAAAAATCATGGTTAAAATTTTGAATCGGTTTTTGAGAAAAATAGTTGCACTTTATCGCTTTTATCAAATAAAATACATAAAGCATTCAAAAATTAATCATATTATATTTTCAACTTTAGATCTGAAATGTGGGACATTTATTCAACCAGGAAAAATTTTCTCTTGTCATGAAATTTAATTTAGCTATATTTTCTAAATAAGTCACTATTTATGCCATTTTTACATTAAAAATTCATAAATCATGATAGACAAATCCCATCAGTCTGATATTTTCCAGTCTGACAGTAAAACATGCATGTGACAACATACTAAAATTTCATAGTCAGATTCAAAGCGGAAGTATTTTTAACCATATGACCTTTATTTATTCTATTTTATCATATAAAAATCATAAATAATACGAAATGAGTCCACTTCACACGAAATTTTACATACAGTAATTAAAATGCATGTGTGATATAGTGTAAAAATTTCAAGGTCATAAGATAAGTCTAACTATTAGTTTTAAACCCGTGCAAATTGCACGGGTATGCTATTTGCACGGGTATGCTATTACAACTTTTTTCTTATAAAAAATGAAAAATATTCATGGCTAAATTTTATATTGGTTAATCATATTTTTCTAAATTAATTATATTTATGAATGATTTTCTAAAATAAAGTACATATCTCCCTCCTTTTGCTTACCAATTTTAAATTGCAAATGTAAATATTGAGTTATATAAAAGTCATATTTTAGATTTAAATAATAAATTATTTTTACAATTAGTATAAGTACTACATTATGTAAGATCGATTAGTCGAGCGGTTATAGTACGTTATGTCCTCTTGTTAGCTAAGTTAGAGTTTCTTCTTTCTTATATAACTTGGGCGGTTTCAAAATGCCCGACTTGTAAAATATAAAACAAATTTCTTTGAATGAAAATTTGAAAAATTAGAGAGATGGCACGGGTATGATAATCTCATGCATGTTTAAATTGATAAAACCCATTTTAAATGTTGTCAAACCCATGCATCGTGTATGTTTAAAATGAATATTTTGACCCATTTTTTCTTTTAGAACAGATTGCTATTTAGTTGAAACGGGTCTAAATGAAAAATTTAGCCCATGTATATTTAAGAGAATTCAGTCAAATTATTATATATTGAAATTCTTATATTTCTATTTTCTTCTAACTTGTCAATTTTTTATTTTAAAAAAGACAATTAAACTAAAACGTGGCAATATGATATGCCTACGTACTATTTATCTTTCACAAAACATATGGGCTTGTCAAACAATTGTGTTCATATATTATATCGTACTTGTGATCGTGCTAACCGAGAAGTTTCATTTAAACCGAATGGTCAAATAATATACGAAGTATCAGTTGTATAGAGAAATCAAAAGCAAAATGTTTAATTAGAATTGAAATTAACAAAAACAAAACTTGTCATATCTATATAAGTGGTATGTTTTTAACCTATTTTAAATTAAAATGGATATAAATGTTGACTTGTTGATATGGGTTAGTGTAATTTCCTTAACTTAAACACAAATTCTCGTTTAAGAATGAAGTATCACTCTTAAGTCTAACCCTGGTGAAATTAATAACATATCATTTACGTATATAAGACAAAACACAATGCTTATGTATTAGTAAAAACTTATTCATGCAAGTGGCAAGGTATATGACCCGTTTTAACTTAAGAAGAGTATATTATTTGTCTTAACAAAAATTATCATTTAAGACGGTCATTATCCGTTTTAAGCTTAATAATGGGTCAAATACATACCAAATTACTCTATTTGTTGCCTGGATTATACTAAAAGTTCTATTTTTATGAGCACCACTTGATTTTGTCTTTATTTAACACCACATGATAGTTTTTGGCCCGTTTTAAGCAAGGCTTGGTGTTATCTAAAAATACTTTTTTTACAACTCTTAAAGAGACTTATTGTAACTTAAATTATGCACAAATTGGGCCGAACGTAGCGACTTGGCCATTAATTAGTGTAGTGTAAATTAAAGTACAACTTACCTCATTCAAAGCATTTCACCCCGCCTCACCAAGTGATCTTAAATTCTCAACTCATCATCTACCCGCAATATCTCCTCTTACTTCTTATTTAACCCCTTTATTTGAGAAACTCAGTAATCTAAATCTTTCAATACTATTTGTTTTCAAATTAAATTAAAGGATTTTCGGATGAAACCCATCCTTATTGGAACAATATGTTTGTACTATTATGTGATAAATAGGTTATCCAATTTATAAGGTTTGATTATATTTTATATTTTTTTTACAAATTTTGATAGTGTCATATAATTTTTGAACCCAGTTTTGTGTAATTAATTTTATAGAATTTCATAATTTTATACATGCATTTGATTTTACGACTCTTATTTAATTTACTCCACTATGTTTCAACTTTCTTCATAGTGGATAAATTAATTATTCTTTATGTAAAAATCTGATCTTTGAGATTTATGCTTAGATTTTTTTTTTGAAATTATAATTGTGATCTTCATTATTGTAACATCCTTTTCAAAAGAATTTTTTTTATAGTATGAATCCAGTCTAATAGTTTTCAAAGTTTTGTACAACAGTAATTTTTATAGAGTATGAATTCAGTATATATCATTTTGATCATTTTGATTTTATTTTGAGCCACCAACATTTTTTTATATTTTGTTTCCAAAATTATTATATTTTGTAACGATTTCTATTTTGAAATTACCAGATGTAAAATTTACTCAATACTGATGAAAAACATTATTGATTAATCATATCATTATATTTTCAATTTTTTTTTCATTTATTTTTCACTTGATTATTTATTTGTGAAGTATTTTTTTTGTAAACTTCTGTATAAAGTAGACCGTGTATTTATTATTTGTTGTAATTCATATGAGTGAGTGGTATTGTCTAAAGTTTAAACAATTAATTCAAATAAAAGAAGTGGTCCCATCAAATTCCTACTTTTAAGGATTGCCTGCCAAGTAAGCAACATGGTTGTTGCTTTCGTAAATAAGGATTTTTAGCATTTTAAACATCATTTTACTCATTAAAATGTAATAAAAACACTAAAAATCATATTTGAGCACTATAAATTTCCATAAATCATCAAAATGACCTAAAATCATATTAGGACCAGAATATATTGACATGCAAATAACTTTGTGATTTTATCTTATAAAACACAAATTACTAGTTTTCTTTAAGTTACCATAACTCGAAAAAACTATAAATCGATTATGCATGCAACAACCTAGGCTCTTGATACCGCTTGTATATTTCTTAAACTCGATATTAGACATTTCTAATATCATATTATTAATAGTTTACTCTTAAACTATATGGACCTTATGCATGCATAACAAAAGATAAGGAAAGAACAATTTCTTACATTGATTATGAAGTAATATGGGCACAATATTTGAACTCCTTTCAAATATTGTTCTTGAGCTATGAATATGAGGATGATATCCTAGTTCTTAGAATAAGAACACTCCAATTAGTTGCACCCAAGACAACCCTTTTTATCTCTATATTAAAATACTACACTAGTAAAATATAATAGTTCCCTTAAAATAACTAATAATCTAATTACTACACTTAGTAATATTATTAGTAAAATGAACACTAGAATTGTGAGACTTCTTAAGCTTTCTTTTTAGTGTAAGAATGTAGAGAGATGTAGAGAATTTTTGCATGAGTGAAAAATGAGATGGAGTGTGGTATAAATAAGAGGAAACTTGTCCTCTTTTCTTCTTCACTAGCACCGGCCACATGCCCCCATTGTGGGGTGTGTGGTCACTTTCAATTGTTCTTAACAATGTAAATAGGCAGTGTGTAAGAATAAGTCTAGTATATGATTACATCTAATTCTCAATTAGATTAGTACACAAAAACTAATCATCCTCTTGTACACTACATAAAACCGGTGCACCCCACTTAAAATGGGTGTCCATTTTATTTTTGCAATTTGTCATTTGTCACATATGTGACATGTGACATGTAACATATAATTTTTGCTTATAAATGTGCATTTAACCAATTTAAATGCAATTTCATAACAAATAATTAGACTTAACATTTTAAGTCATATTTTATAATTACATGTAAATAAAATGGGTCATTTCATATTTGGTTAATATAATGTACAACAATTTGTAATTATAATCAACCAATTTTGCTTATCTCAAATGTTTCATAAACATAATGCATTCTTAGTAATATAACAATTAAATTACTAAAATGAATCTTATTTAATCATATTACAATAAGATATATTTCTCACTTACAATATAAACTTGGTTCAATTTAAGGGATTAATTAATCTGTAACGCTATACAATTAATTTATTTACATGATTAGGGGATTGTCCTTTAGGTGTGACCTCAAGGGATCAACTGATCACCACCGTCATACGACAGTAACGTCAAACTCAATTGAGCCAATTATTACCAATTTATGTTGACCAGTTGACTATAATATTCATCATCCCTTTGTATTCTTATTATTGAGATTTAATTAAGTGATCGCACTATTGTTGAGGACACTTACTCCAACACATGGGTCATTGGGTGATTGAAGATTGGTCGAAAGTCAAGTTTAAGTTGGCTCGGTTTCATGCCAAAACAATGATGGGAATTGAGCTAAAAATACAAGTATCACGGCGAATACAGATATCTCACTAATGGAAAAAACCCCTATCGCGTCAGTTATAAATGGTTATTTGCGTCAGTTTTGCGGTGATGTATTTCGAGGGGTCGTATTTGATCTTGCGTCGGTTGTGAAACCTGATGCATTAGGTGTATCATTTGTGTCAGTTGTATTTCAACAAGCGACGCAAAAAGACACCATTTGCGTCAGTTTTTAGCAAAGAATAGACACAATAAAGTTTTACAACCGACGCAAAAAGAGATTATTTGCGTCATTTATATCAAAAATCGATGCAATTAATATATCTTTTTGCGTCATTTATTGGAACTGATGCAATTGACATTTCGTTTTCGCGACAATTCTTTTAGCTATTTGCGTCATTTCCTTCTAGAGCCGATGCAATTTCTTCATCCTTTTTGCGTCAATTACTGGAACTAATGCAATTATCTTTTCGTTTCGCTCGAACTCATTTAACTATTTGCGTCATTTATTTCTAGAACTGGTGCAATTTTTCAATTTTTTTTATATAATATAAAATTTGTAACCGAAATTTCGACAGTACCTCCCCATAAAACTGACAATCCAAATACCAAAACTTTATAGCCTGTAATAAGAAATCCAACAAAACACTAAGGCATCACATTTAAAACAATATTATATCTCATTCAACCTAACAATGCTACAAATACAATTCAATGTATAAAAATTCCACAAACGTCTTAGTTATTAAGTTAATCTATACAAATTGTTCTCTAAACATCGAGTAGCCCAAACTTCTCTAGCCAAATTCATATCGCTGGTTGACATGGTTGAAGTTGAATCATTCTGTATTTTCAAAATCAATATATAATAAGATAATTAATCGAAAAAAGAATATAGACAATGTAAAGAGTTAATTGTATGATTGAATTACCTCCTCAAAGTATTTCTCCTCAGATTTAGAGTAGTAGAAGGTTATGTCATATATCCATTTCATGACATAATAACCACACTTATAACCCTCTGGTCATTGCAGACACTAAATTTTTACAAATAAACATAATAATAATACTATTCAAATTATTAGCTAATAATAAAATAAATATAATTAAAGCCTTACTTACCTCAATCAGTTTGATATAAGATTTACCTTTTTACTATAATTGTGTCTTCCTCTGTAAGCAAAATATAATATCCAACCACCTCAAGTACAACTTGATTGTGCAGTATCTTTGGATTCCTTTGTTGCGAGTCTAACATATACATTTGTGTACAACCCCACGCAAACATGACAAAATCATCATTATATAAAAAATTAAGTGAACTTATATGCATATAAAACAATAAAAAATAAGTTAAATACTTACCCTTCATAAAGTGTTCCCATGATATACGTCTTTTCTTCTTGAATTTTCATGAAATGTTCCCACGCAAGCGAAAACCAACATCCAATGCTGGAATGCCTAAAAAATGCTAGAATGATGCACTTTACTATCCGTGCTACCATAATCTTGCATGGATTAATAGTGAAGTATGACCACAATGTTCAGTACACAATACACAGCCAAAGTAAAGTGTCTGAGGGGTCTTTTGCCTAACATGACCATAATAGCAAAGTTATTCTTCAAAGTAACTATTTTACAAAACTCATTTCCAAAATAGCCATTTAACAAAATTATTATTCAAAATAACCATTATTAATAAACTACTTTCCTAATTAACGGATGCTAATCATAAAACAATTAAAAAACTTATGTTAGCTACTTCACCATAGCATCAGTCTTCCTCTCACTTGCGTCTTACTTGTTTGCAAATATGGTTGAGAACGATTTTGGTTGATAACTAGAGTATTTTTTGCTAATGGTTTCTTGTGATCACATCCTAGAAAATAACCCATCTCGTTATCACTGTCCGTATCCCGCTCCATTACTATCACCATTGATAGTCCTCAGATATGCATAACCTCTTAGCCTCCTTATTTATGAAAATGTTACAATACTGAACATTCATTCGTAAATATAATAAGACAATGTGTATATATGATTATAGTTGAATCACTAGAGCAACAACCACTTAATTTTGTGGTACTGTCTTTCAACTAGTATATCAACCCCAAAATATACAAATGGTATACGACCATTATTAAATTACTAGCTGCAAAAATTACTCCCATGCTCGGATACAAGACCTTGTCCATGAATGAGAATTGCAATTTTTTGAATTTGCAACAAGATTTGTGCTCTATTCAATATTTTCGCATGAGTTAAATTTGTCATGATGGCTAAGGTGAAAAAAGAAGGTTAATGATTTAATATTCTCCGAGAATTCAGGCAAAAGAGTTAATATGGAAAATAGTTTTAAAAAATGGTTATTTTAGTAATTAGTTTTCCTAAAATGGTCGTTTTAGCAAAAGTCCCGTATCTGAAGCAGGAATAACAAAGATACTGTAAGCTAGTTGGTTGGACACTAAGAACCAACCGTATTAAGAAAAAGTAGAAGCTATCGCGTAATGATGCACAATGAAATCATACTAAGAAATGCACCAGATCAAGTGAAAACAGTAGCGAGATTTGTAGTACTCGAAAATACAACTATTAATGGATGTCACGCTTGACAAAATGGACCTTGATCCCAAAGCTATAGAATTGTTTTTGTACCTTAGTGATCAAAAATCATGACTGACAGTCTTAGCAGTTACTACCAAAATCAAAGCTCGTACATGCTCCGATTCCTTAAATGGCTTACCTTTACGTAAGGGAGTTTAGTCGACATGACTTAATTTTTTTTGTTAATGGTTATCTACCAAATCTAATTTGAAACTTAGACTGCACGATAATTGATTGATTGTATTACATACAACAACTAATTACAATTACAGTTAAATGCTGCACTATATTTGATTGATTTTTGCCTTATACAAATACTCATGAATAGCATGTCACCGTTACTAGGGTAATGTCGCACTTCACTTTTCAACAACAGCTCATGCAAGTATTATATATAGTAGTAGCTAATCATGAATTCATCACATATCACATAAAAATTATATATCAAAGAATAAGGTGTAGTAAATAATAAGGTGCTGACAAAATTGTTAAAAAGAAGCGAATCATGAATTCAACTAAAGATAGTAATCAATCATCAAACTGAATTAGATTGGAGCTATTCAATAGAGTTTAGCATTGAGCATTTGGACGCACCCCTAAATGACTTAACAATCAAAGATAACTGATAAGAGCTTATACTTTTGTATATAATAGACAGAAAAATGCATTCGGTTTACTTGTTCCTAAATCCTAATGTCAAAGTTGTTTCAATACAGCAAGTAAAGTTGTTCTTTAACCATCAACAAGGCAAGAAATTTCAAAGAAGAAAGAGTGCAGAAAGTTTGGTTGTCCATTTATGTAAGCATCAGATTACCATATCATCCTTTCTCCTAAATAGACCTAATTTTATTTTTCTTACTGCACTATTTTTTTACCCTAACTTGTTTTGTTTTACTGATTATGTTTACACTCATCTCCACTTTGTTCCTTATTTCTCCACCTTTGATTATTGACAGTTTCATGTTAAAGTTTTGTATCGCTCAATTGATGTTATGTAGCCAATCTGTCACACTTGAGTTCAAACTAAAGGCTCTGTAATTGTCTATGCTATTTCGACATTGTTTATTATTGGCTTAGACTTGTAAAACAAACATAATTCAAGCATAGTTTGTGATCTAGAAATGCTTTCCTAAACAACAAACAACGGTTTGAAGATGGAGAAACGCTACTGAGAGTAACGATTATACAGACAAATTAGTACTCAATTTGCGTGTTGTGCAACTGTCGATGACGAGCGTGCCTTAGCATACTTAGTAAATTCGTACTCTTGAACAACAAATAACCCACACGGTATGAAGCCTTAAATTCAGAGTATAGGGAAATTCAAGATCATAAACACTACTCACCGTAACGATTTAATACGATGAAGACTAACAACTAATAACAAATTGATACACACGGAAATTAATTTACATTCAATTAATAAACATAATAGGCAACAATAATGAACATACTTAATTATCAGCAAGACAATTTTAGAGAGCGGTCGTGCAACGACTTGAGCAATAGGAAGAAGCGGTGATGGTGGTGTCACGTTAGTGTGGAACAACGTTATGTTCAGTAGGGCGACAACAACATTAGTGCGGTGGTGGTGGTGAAGCGACTTCAAATCAATTGTCGGGTTTGCGGTGGTCAGGCAAAGAAAAGGGATGAGGGTTTTGTAAAATAATAGAAGATGAAAGGTTTTCAAATGTATTAAGCAAATATGAGAGTTGAGGTTATCTAATAGAAACTGTAATTTTTTTTAATATAATGTTTTGCGTCGGTTTAAAGCAAGAGTTTTATAGAAAGCCTAGAGCATCAGTTAATAAGTACAACTAATGCAAAAACTCTTAGCTCAAATACTTCAGTTAAGTCGGTGGAACCGACTTATTAGTTTAAATACATCAGTTTATGGCATAACTGACGCAAAAAACAAATATAAATACATCGGTTACGTATAAAAGATGACGCAAATAATTACGCTAAAGGGCGAAAAATGGATCCCGCCAAAAGTAAGTACTTTTTGCGTCGTTTTTTCTAGAACCGACGTAATTTGGTAGACGCAATAGGGTGATTTTCTACTAGTGTCTACATATTTTCACGACATTAATCATTTAATCACGTTCATATATATGCTCCTCTATGCAATGATAGCGCTTACTATTACAACCGTGTATTTTTTACCCGAGTTTAAAACTAGTTTTTATACCAAGACAAGGAAGAAAGAAGAACACAAAAACATATCCAACCTCCAAAAAGAGTAAAATCATGTGACAATCTCAACAAGAAAAAAGTAAGGAAAATTATCAATATAGGTACCCAAGGTTTGAGAAAAAATCACTTTGGGTGCCTGAGGTATACAAAATATCATTTTGGGTACCCAAGGTTTGACATTAGTTTCAGTTTAGGTGCCTCAGTTTTGTATTGTTTCACTTTAGGTACCTCAACTTATTATTTAGTTTCATTTTGGGTATTATTAAGTACATTTACTCTTAATTAAGATGGATAAATATCCGTCTTAAGCTTAATACGAGTCAAATACTATCGTATGGTATACAAAATATCATTTTGAGAAAAGACACTTTTTTTTTCTAGGCAATAAGTTGGATGATTTGATATTTATATCTTAAGCGTAAGACGAATAGTATCCCTATTAAATAAGAATTTGTGAATTAAATAATACTCCCTCCTAATCGGTCATTTCTTCCCTCTTTCCTTATTAGATAAGTCGGGTTTTTTTCTCTCTTTCCCTTTTTGGATGTGGGGTTCTGTGTTTTGTGTGGTCTAAATTCATTTGTATGTGGGGGTAGTGTGTTTTGTGTGGTTCAAATTCATTTCCTTAATTTTTGTGTAAAAGGGAAAGGGGAACAAATGAGTGACTATGAGGGAGTAATAAAAAAAAAATCAAATAAAGAAAAATGAAAGAAGAGAGATACTAATAATATCCAAAATGAAACTAAATAATTTTCCCACTTTCCAGTAAACTCTATTCCCCATATCATTTTCACCTATGAGCTTGCTTGGGATGAGAGTAATAATTAAGGGAGTAATGAGAGCTAAAACAAGAAGAAATTGGAAGAGATTGGTGCTTTGTGGTGGTTGTGGAGGGGTAAAGAGGAAGTGAGGGAGGAATTATTACCTCGATATGGAGGTAATGCATTACTTGAGGGAGGGGGAGGTAGGTAACTTTTACTCCCTTAATAGATGAACTATTACACTATATTTCCCCATTTCTATCCATTTCCATTTCCAACCCCTTCACTTCCCTACATTTTTTTAGTTCATTTAAGCTCTTTTACTCCTATAATAATTACTCCCATCCCAAGCAAGCCCTATACCTCAATTTCTCCCTTAGTACAACGATACTCCATTAATAAGAGAATGACCAAAATGAAGCTTAAGACGGATATTTATTCGTCTTAATTAAGAGTAAATGTACTTAATAATACCCAAAATGAAACTAAATAATAAGTTGAGGTACCTAGAGTGAAATAATATAAAAGTGAGGCACCTAAACTGAAACTAATGTCAAACCTTGGATACCCAAAATAATATTTTGTATACCTCAGAAACTAAAAGTAATCTTTTCTCAAACCTTGACTACCTATATTGATAATTTTCCAAAAAATAACCCTGTGGAAGAACCCTTTTATTCCCCTCTTTTCATTCTTTAACTGGATTATTATATTTGTTGAGTCCCTCTAGTTATATTCTCATCGTTCTATCATCTCCCATTGTTATTCCCTAATTATATTATATTCTTCACACACATAATGATAATAACCATAACAATATTATTATGAAGTTCTGGAAAATCCTAAACGACTTAATCTTACAAACGCTACCTGACTGGCGTGACAAATTCCTTTCATACAAACATCTCAAGAAACATTTGAAGCTCATTAATGGCGTCCCATCTAATCATCATCATGTTTATGCCTCAAGACCCATCAAACTCCCTAAATTCACAAGGAGGCTAATGATTTTGTTCATCTTCTTGAGCTTGAGATTGAAAAGTTCAATACTTTTGTTGTTGAAAAGGAAGAAGAATATGTTATTCGTTTGACGGGTATTCTTTTTTTTCTTTTTCCGGCTTTTAATTCTTCTATATATTTTTGGGGTTTTATTTTATCAGTTTGTTATGCATGATGTTCTTGATTCTTGGGTTTGATTTACACCTTATAATACAAGTTGCATGTATGTATGTTTAATTTTTGCAGAAAAATACAGATATAATTTTAGTAGAATTCCTTTATGTTAATTTTGCCTAGTGATTATGAGTATGAATATACCCTTTGTTCTAACACACAAGGGTAACACTACGTACATTTAGCCTCCTTACCCCGCCAATTTTGCGAGACCCTTTGATGTACTGGGAAAATGTTCTTGTACCTATTTAATACGGAGTACAATTTAAAGAAAGATATAAACTTTATTATTTTATATGAGTAGCATTAAGAAATCATAATCTCTTTCAAGATGAATAATTGAATATTTAAATCAATCATTGTCTTGTAATCTAATGTGTCTGATAATATATTAAAAAAAATGGATCTTTGAGGGGTTTGTAATTTTAATGGGCAACTAATGTTGATTTGTTCTCTGGGATGTTTTAGTGTAGCCAAAAATACTTGTGAGTGCAAATTTAGAGGCATTTGTATAGTGATTAGTGTGCATTGGTATTAAGTGTTGTTTAGTGGAGAGCTTAGGGACATGGTGATAGCAATAAGATTTTTTAAGGGATAAGTTGTGTTAACTGGGTAAAAGTTTGCATTTGATACAAATATAAAATAATACAAGTGGAATGATTAGGTAGTTTGAAGGCTTTAGGTTTTTAATGATACGTCCAACACTAAAATGTTTAGATCGTATACTTCTGCGAGTCCCGCAAATCGTTGTTCTAATTGACTCTTTATGCAAGCATATGCAAGAGAGTTAGGAAGTCGTCGAACCACTCTCCATCTTACAAAAAATATTTAAAAGGACGCATAAACTATTGGAGAGGACTGTACAGGTGAGAAACGGAATATGTAATTTTTTGCGGAACAGAGGGGGTATTTATTAAGAATGTTTTGTGCTACGAGTTTGTGAATATTATGGTGTTCAGGTGTTGGTAATTTTTAAGGTTAGGTGTTCATGAGACTTGTCACATGTTTCTTGCTTTATATGACTTGTCTACAGAAAGAAGTTCCTCGAAGTATCATCTAGCTAGCACGGACACTTCTCCTAACCAGCCGTCCCGTGTCGGACACACGGACACACGGACACCTATAAACAAGGAATGTGAGATTGAAAGACTAGAAAAGGTTGATTAGAATATGAGTTTGAGTTGAAAAATTGATTAGAAGATGAGTTTGGGTGGGAAATGAGAATAAATTATAGTTAAAGTAAAGTTTTACACTCAATTATTTACATTTAATATCATATACTAATACAATAATAAAATTGTATGTTATTTATAACTATAAAATATATATTTTATTAAATTTAAATGCCGTGTCCCGTGTCCTAAATTTCACGAGATGCCGTATCACGTGTCCGTGTCGTGTCCGTGTCCGTGTCCGTTTTGGTGCTACCTAGAGTATCATGAATCATTGGGAGTTGTTTGGATGAGGATCTCCCTTGCTTGGATAATAGGTAGGGTTGGCGAAGCATGGAAGCTTGTGAAATGAAGGATCCAATCTTTTATGCGGCAAATTTATATCCTTCTAGTATAGGAAAGATGTGAAAGGAAAATATCTCCCTCCTTTTCCCTTTCTCCTCAACTTGTACCCAAACAAACGATTAATGTCATAGTCTTGACCATTACTGAAAGGACGTGCGAAATCGGAAGTCATGTAGTAATATTTCAACTGTGAGATGAATCTTACCTCAACCATTGAGTTTCATGTAACATTGTTTTTCCAAGGCTCTCTTTGGTTTTGAGCAAAAAGCGAGTTCTTGTGTTTGTCATGTTTCTTGTAAAAACGTCATTTGACTCATTTGAAGGACAAGGTGCGGTGAAGGAATTACCTTTGAACCATGCCTTATTGTGACAACCCTCGCGAATGCGGAAATATAAAACAAACAAGCATGTGAATTATATAGCGGAAATATGAAGTTCTAAAAGCTTTTATACATGCAAGGAAAGAATACGAGGAGTGTCAAATATTACAAACTAAAGTACGAAATAAACTACAACAAGATAAGAGACGTAATCTCTCCATATGTTAACAAAGTAAAAGAGTTTAGCAAATAAGCTAAAATCGTCTAGAGGTGTTTCATCCAGGGACTACGCCCGCTAGCTCACACCCGAACCCAAAATATCATAGCAAAAAGTCATCCAATCAAGCAACCTGTTCATTCATGAAAAACATGAACGCCACAGTCAGTGGGGAGTAACTTCGGGTTTTCCCAGCCATATCACATCAAACGTACATAGAAGGAAATAGCAAAGTAGAAGCATGCATATATAGATATACATGTGAGATACGATAAGAATAGATAGGCAATTCAATACATAATGATAAGAGCATATAGAGTACAAATCCGAATCCATCATGTGATACAAAGACTCGGGGAAGACACTCTTAGGCAACCGAATACGCTCACTAGGGCTTACATCTCACCGTTAGCGGTATAAGTTTGATAAGATTGAGACTCGACAAACAAACCATGCCAAGTCATGCAATGATCATGAATAATCAATCATGTAATCAGCCATCCACACTAACAAATCACTGCGACCTCTCTCACGGTAAAATGAAACGCACTAGCACCGTGTACATGGCAAGTATGATTAAAAGGCATCCACGAGATCACATTTCCCTGAACGAATACACGAGTCAAAGTCATTTCGTATATGTAGACTAGATTTCCTCCTGGTAGGAAAGATAAGGCTCCTAATTTACAAACCTGGCCAGATTCTCGGAATATACCATTTTCCGATTCGACATGCGATAACATTTCGCATCCAAGACTCGGTCAATCATAGACGCCGAGTACCCCAAATTTGGTAGAACAATTCACGAAAGAGGCGGAAAAGAGCACAAGGCTCATAACAAGCGGTACGCTACATGCAAATAACACCACCTTGCAAGTACACAACATTTGACGGCCGGGTCGATCAACGCAATGCGTTCGCCTCCCAACAACGTCGTCGTATGCCCACTAACACATGCAATTAAGCAGTAGGATACATCCCGTTCCGACATTCCATCCTTACGAACGTGGAGGTAGCCAAGGGAATGAGAGTACAAAGCACATAACAAAATAGTGCTCAAACCGTAACATTTGTAAAAACCGACTCCAAGTGGGACATATCAAAAACCGTCACAAAACATGAGAATAGGGAATTATATAAACTTAACTATGATAAAAATGAATCAATACATGATACATAAGCATTAGAACAAGTTTATGAACATAATAAATAAGAAACATAGATCCCCTCTCCAAAACAACGTTGTTTGGAAACCAACGAAAAACAAGGGGCCACTTCAACGGTCATAACATAGTCTAGGGACATGCAAACTGCAGAGATTCAAAATGGAGGTGATAGCTATCCCTTACGTTCAACGGGATGTAAACAAGCCCAGAAAAGCAAGTAAGCAGAGATATGATCATGTTACGTAATAAAGGGGGTCTAGTGCATGGAAAATTCTGTCGGCAGCGAGTGTATCGCTGCCGCGGCACCACGGGACGCAGCCTGCGTCCAACGACGCAGCCTGCGTCCCACGACGCAGCCTGCGTCCCACACGGGATTCAGGAACGATCAAATCCCAACAAGTTACCAACAACAAAATCCTCATTTATCATCACAAACCATCAATTCTCATATCAATTAACAACTAACAACATCCATCAACAACAACACAAGTCCTAAGCATACTAACCATAATCTAAATATGATTACTAGCCTAGAAAACACATAAACCACGTAAATGATATCAAGTAACCCTTCACCGTTACCTTTTCGAGTCTTTAATCGATTTCTAAACCTTCCTAGTCTCCACCTACATACAATTAGATAATAAAAGATGAATATCATTCACCTTGAGAAAGACGGATAATTTAAAAAGCGAGAAAGACGGTAATTTTATTACCAAAACGGATAAAGGAAGCTAAGAGGGGAAGAATAAGACGAACTTACGTGAATTTGAGCAAGAAACGATTGAGATATGATGATTCAAAGATGGATCAAAATGGAGGCAAGGGTTTTGATGGTTTCTTAGAGATGAAGTAAGTGTTGTGTTTGAGTTGTGAAGAAATAGGTTAAGTGGTAGTATGATATGTATAAGGAAAAAGTCAACAAAAGTCAAAGTCGCCTTAAGACGGGATTTACCTGAAATCTCGCGAAACATCCAAATACGAACTCGGAAATTCCAAATTCGACTTGAAAAATTAAATTCCAAAATAAAACTAAAAATCGCTGAAAAGTATCCGTAAAATATTTTTACTATTTAAAATAGGGTACATTTGCGGGTGTTACACTTATGCTGTGAAAAGTTTAGTTCTTTAAACTAAGCTCGTGTTTTCTTGAGTTTAGGCCTCTCGGAGATGTATTGTATGTTATTAGGAGCTTGGCTTCGTGTGTAATTGGTGTGATGACGTTTGGCTATATTATCTTTGTTGGAAATACGTACCTCAATAGCGGAATGGTACGGTAGATCGACGTGCCGACGTTCTGTCCACGAAAACCCGAAACCGATGGCTACTAGAGTCACCAGAGGTAGTTCACACCCCAAATCCCAAAAGCTCAAATAATGGTGACTTTGTTGTGATTGTATGTTACTGTTTGTGTATTTGTGTTGTGTATACTTAGCTTCATATCAGTCCTATATTTATACTGTCACAATTTGACAGTTACAAGAGGAAGATGGATGGAGATAATGAGCATTAAACATATTTATTTGTCTCATTATCTCAGCTATAATTTATGTCATAATCTCAGTCATAATAGAGATTGTATGACTAACAACAATTGTAACAGTCACCATAAAGATGGCCGTTCAAATTTCAATAATCTTGTTCAGCTGCTTTAGTATATTACTTGACTACTCAGATTAGTTGTATAGTGAATTGAAAGTATGGTGAGGAAATATATACCACCATGACGAGCCCTTACATTTAAAGGCCCACAAATGTCAGAATGGATTAGCTCTAAAGGAAATAAAGCTCTTGAAGCCTTACTAAAAGGATTCTTGCTTGCTTTACCAGCTAGACAAGGCTCACATATGGGCAACTTAACCCTAGTAAGCCGGTCTAAAAGACCATCTTTAGCTAGTATGTTCATTCTTTCTTGGCCAATATGACCAAGTCTAGCATGCCATTTATCAGAATCAGAATCAACATCATAATGAGAAACAAAGGCATAAGATGAATTATCATAAAAATCATCCAAGTCAAGTACAAAGAAACCATTTTTCAAAATACCACGGCCAAACAATTCGCCATGATACAAAATATCCAAACTACTGTCATTAAAATTGAAAACAAAACCTAATTTCAATAAACTAATTACTGAAACTAAGCAACCTCGCACCCCAGGTGCATAGAGGGCATCATGTAGAAGCATTGTATTGCCTCCACGTAGCTTTATTTGATAGGTTCTAGTTTCAAGGACATCTTCCTCACTACCGTTCCCAAGCATGACGGTTTGTGAACCCACGGGAAAACAATGATAGTCCACAAAACCATCACGATCACGAACTATGTGCTTGCTCGCCTCCGTATCTACAATCCAATTAGGAAGAGAATTAGCAACTAATGCATGGGAACATACAAACAAATCATGATCATTAGAGGAGAAAAGTATCTTCTTTGGCTCGGGACAATTTTGAGCAAAATGACCTTTTTTCTCACAGTTATAGCACTTCACACGCGCTAAATTGACCCTTTTAATTAGGCTCTTTTGCCTTTTGTTGCTTTTGAACTCCATCTTGTGGTCCATTTGGCTTTGTAGGGCGTCTCCCTTTCTGGCCCCTCTTACCCTTGTTGTTCTTAAACTTATTATGAACAACAAGTGCAGCAATAGGAGTATGTGGTTTGAGCGCCTTTTGACGCTCCACCTCCATTTCCACATGTTTGGCAAGTTCAATGAAAGTCTTGATATTTTCAATGTGAGACATGAGGAGCTTAAAATTTTTCCACTCCTCAGTATCGTAAGGAAGAGAGCGAAGCACATTGATCGTGCTTGTCGCGAGCCCGATACAAAGATAATTTACCCAGACTAGGCTAATAACATTTTAATGTAATTAGGGAAGTAGGGGTCGATCCTCAGGGAGATGGTGTTTCCTATAGAATGTGAAGTGTCTCGCAATTGGGTTTTATCTAACGAGTTTCTGGGTTTTGGGATTATGATATCTAAACTAACAAAAAGCATAAATGAAAACAAAATAAAAGCAATTGAAGATGAAAGCAATAAAGCAAATGATGAATTAACAATAATGGAAAGCATCTAGGGAAGTAGGTTCACACATGTAGATTGACATAATGATGAAATTGGATTTAGGACATGCAAATAATTCTTTGTGAGTTCGTAAGAATGATGTGTTCATTACAATCATAGATGAGATGGTCTAGCAGGCTTTTAGGCAATTTACTAGGTCTTAATCCAACATGTCATGCTTTGTCTATTCAATTCGCGTATCTCTACCTTGGAAAAGAATTCCATACTAGTCAATGATTTTGATTAGGAATCGTCAACTATCGTTATAGTCCAAACATGCATAGACACAATGTTTTAAAAGCACAATTTCTTTTATCCAATTATCATCTTTTAATCAATCTAGCATGACTACCCCACACCCTAGAAAGGTGACTACTCACTCATGATAATGTTTATATCTAAGATGATGGTGATAATAAAAACTAGGATAGACATGTTTATTTGATTTTGACAATAATTTAAGACTCTTTATAAGACGATAATAACGACGCTAATTGACAATCTAAGAAATGAAATTACGATTATAACAACACGAAAATGAATCTAAGATAATATGAATAGAAAATAACAATCAAATAGAAAACAATAAGGACATTAAACAAAGGATAAAATAGAAATACCTAGGTGACGATCAACGACGAAAGCGATAACAATAATAGAAATCTCTTGGATAGAATAATCGTTCCTTGAATTACAACACTTGAACCCAACAAAGTAGATTACAAAGATTGAAATTCTTATTGATCTAAACTAAGGTTTTGATGTAGAATGGACAGAAATAAACTAAGAACTAAAGACAAAAGAAGAAAATGATCTAAACTAGAATTTCTAAACTAAAGAGAAATGTAAGAAAAGAAGAGATGTTGTGTGTGAGATGATATGAGATTGAGATGAGTTGTGTTGAGAAGAGGGGCTGGAGCATCCTTTATATAGCATTAGGGTTTCGTGGGGAAGGGGTCGAGCATTGAACATATAGGACAACAGAAGGAAGTTGAAGCAATTTGCTCGAAGCAGCAGGGATACCCGATCAGGTACACACTTACCCGATCGGGTAAGTTGTCATCTAGAAGCTTTTGACTAACGTTTCATCTCCCTTTGCTTTGACTTGACTTCTGATGCGTGTATTTTATATAGACTTTCTAGTCCATTTATTGCACGCATTTCTATGTCATTTAGGTGATATTATATCAATATACGCCCTATTTGGCTACTTTGTACTTTCATTACTATTTTGTAGGTACAAGCTGCGTAGTAGCGGAAACCGAGTCAAAGCAGTCCATTTTGCATGCATTTAGGAGAATGGAAGGATCAGGACAGGAACTCTTGCATGGGGAAGCGTGAAACCGTTCATAATCAAGCCCAAGTCATGACTAACATTACGTACTATGCCAGAAGACCTCGATCGAGGAGCTTGCCATTCGATCGAGGTGAGTTGGAGCCAGAAGAACTCGATCGAGCTACATCTTTTTCTCGATCGAGTAGGAGTTGTTACCAGTTGGTCGATCGAGTAGATCAACCACTCGATCGACTGACTTTCATGAATAAAAGCCTCGATCGAGTGGTTATTTCCCTCGATCGAGTAGATTTAATCACGGGCTTTAAGTCCATAAGGTTAATTAGGTTAAGAGTCGTGTTAGACACTATATATGACCCTTATTTACGTCATTAGAGGAGGGCACTTATTATTCAGTTTTAATCATTCAGTATTTTTTAGCAGACATTAATCTTCCATTAGTTCTGAACTTTTGATCTTTAGTTTACATTCGGGTTATTCGACGTGGATTGTTCTTTACGCCGGACTTGCTAGATTGTAAACTACTTTCTCTCTTTTATTCTTACTTTCGTTTTAATCCTTAGTACTGTTTACTCGTCTTAATTAGTGTGTGTTATTGTTTATGCTTATTAATTACGATTTTATCATGTCTATCATCATATGTTCAATCGTCTTTGTTAGCATCGTTAATAACATGAGTAGCTAATTCTCTTGTATGTTGGGATGGGGAAACTGTAGTAAAGGCATGTTAGGATAGATTATTTTAGTTAGTCTTGAATATGAGAATCAGTCTAAGCATTTTAATTGAGGTTTAGTCGAATGAGTGCACGCAGGAGACTAGGCTAGGTAGTTAACCCCGACCTGGATCGAGAGATTGGAAGGGAAGGCTTGCTTAGAATTGATAGGTGACTCCTAAGAGGACGAGAGTTAATTAGGAAAATTCCTAGGGTGGTTTGAGACCGAGAGGAGAAAACCATTGCCCTTCTCATTGATAGATTAACTAACTTAGTTGACCCGTAATGCCGATATTGCAGTGGACTGAATCCTGGCATATTCTCTCTTTATCTGATTTATTCATATTAATTTCTTCCTTTAATTCTCTTTCCTTTAATCTTATTTAGTTAGTAAAACACATACAACCATGTAGAGGCTCCCCCTAGCTAGCTTGAAAATGGGGTAGTCCAATCCAAGCACCAAAGTACCTACAAAGGACAAGGTACTTCAATTCTTGAAATAACTAAATATCGTATTGTCTTAACTATACATAAAAACCAAATTGTCCAAAAGCAATAGATTGTCTAAAAAAATGTCTCAAAACATATACACGGGTTTTAGTGGTTAATTGAAGAAATAAGAAGGAAAATGAGGTAGAAGTAGAGTAGAGTAGAACGAGTCGAAATGAGGAAGTGTTAAGAAATATTCGGACTTTCAGCTATAAGCTGAGTTCGATAGGATCCACTATCCCGATCGGGCTTGGCAACCCCAATCTGGTTTGACTTGTTCTACGGACTTTGACTTTGCTCTCAATTTCTCGTGTGTTTCCTCTTAGCTACGTCCCCTATCGGGTTTACCAAACCTGATGGGGGTCTTAATTCTAGCATAAGACCGTCTCCTTTTGTCATTCTTTCCTTAACCTGCGATTTTTCCTTTTTATCTAATCGACAAACCACAATTTATTGAGGTGAAACGTGAAAAACTAATTATTCAGAAAAACGTGAAAGATGAATGTCTTAGATATTACATCAAAACAAATTATTGAGAAACGTATAAATAGTCCTTAATAAAAAGAAAATTGAAATATTGTTTGAAAAAGCATAAAAGCACAGGTTGCCTCCCGAGAAGCGCATTCTATAATCGAGCTAGACTTTGTTTCTCCATAGCTCACTTCATCCTCATGCTTTAAAAAGCATGTCAAAGCCTTTAGAAGTCGATCATATACATGTGCATGAGCGATGCCAAAGCATATGTAAGCAATTGATAAGATAAAGGCATGAAGTATCAAAGGTAAGAAAGAATATATCTTATTAAAGTGAGCATAGGGTACTTCAAAGAGAACCACCGTACTACTCCACTCGTCAGCAAGAGATGCAGCAACAAGCTTAAGACCATGAAACAAACAATTATTTTTCAATATATAATCATCAATGGTCTCGATTTAGGGGTAGGAAGAATTAAAGAGGTGGGAATCATCATAAATGAGGGGTTCATCTCATTTAACCTCTATTTTTGGCATCATGAAGTCCCGCACCAACCTCAAATAGATCAACAACATCCTTCTCAAAAGTATTTTCAAACGAGTCTAAGGACATGGGCAAAACCTCATCATAATCACTAGGAGGCTCAACAACATCATTCATGACAAGTGTCTCATCTACCTTAGTGCCATTAACATGAGTCTCTAAATGGTCAATTGGAATGACACTAGGGGGAATTTCAAAAATGAAACTCAGAACATCATCATCGTCATCCAATAATTCAAAATCATTAGGGGCAACAGACTCAAATGAGGGCATGAGAAAGCATAAGGAAAATTGATTGGCTTACTTCTTTTAATCGTTGTTTTTTCATTTTACCCTTTGAGAAGTTGAAGTTCAGCCATGAGTCCATCGATCTCCTCTCGGATCCTTGGAAGAAACTGTTGGTGAGCTTCCCAAGATTGGGAAGCCATAAAATTCAAATAAATCCAAAGCTCCTCCCCTTACTTTTGATCGAGACTCCCACCATTTAATTGCACAACCGAATTATGCGTCTCAAAAACGCCAAGCACGATATGACCCATGTAGACCTCATCTATTTTATGTCCAAGATAAATAAGATGATTCCAATAGCAATAGAATCGGTCGAGGTAATCATGGAAAAGCTCATTCTCGCATTGTGGGGGTCGGAACGGTAGTCATTGTAAAAAGATAAAGCAATCTCTTTGAGATATTCCTATTACATGAAAAAAAAAGACACTAAAACTAAAAGTAAACCGTGAGAATGGTGTAGCGGAATAAGTGCTCCTCAAGAAAAAAGAAAAACAAGATAGAACGTAACAACTAATAAAGCAATCAAAACCGTGCTCCCCGACATCAGCGCCAAAATTTTACAGGGTTGTCGCGTACCCAAATCAAATATAATTACCCTAGTCTAGGCTAACAATAAATGAAAGTATTTAGGGAAGTAGGGGTTGATCACATGGAGACGGGAGTTACTATATAAGTTGTCATGGGGTGAATTCAATCAAGGTCGGTTCGATTAAGTGATTGGTTTGGAAGTAAATGGAAAATTAAAGCAAATAACAAGAATGAATAACAACAATATAAATGAGAATCTAGGGGATAAGGGTTTCCTATGTAAACTACCATAATTATATTATCAACAAAGGGGTAGTGAAGTTGATAAATGTTTAGGCCAAACGGTACTTCCTTGTCCGGATGAGTACTAATATACCATAGAACGGGTCCTAGCGATCTTTCAATTCTTGATAAGTCGTCCTACTATTCATGCTTTGTCCAAGTCCATTTCCCACCTTTCGTTCTAAGGAAAATAATTTAACAAGTATAGTCTAACAATCGTGGCCTTTGATCAAAGACTAACATACGATACAAGCACTAAATAGAAACACTATAACATTCACATGACCTTAGTCTAACAATATCAAATATTAATCTAACAAGCTTTCCCCTACACCCTAGATTAAGAGACTACTAACTCATAATAAACATGGAATTAACTACTAACAAAATTATAAATGTTAACATGATAATACTATAACAAGAAACAAATTGAAATGATAAAGAAAAACAAGAGAGCTAGAAATTACCAATACTAAGGAATAGAGCTTGAATAAGAAAGGAAAGTTCAAAGTAAACCCAGGCAAAGCTTGAATTAATACAACGAGAGGTTTATAACAAAAGGAAACTAAGACTAAAACTATACTTAACTAATCTAAGAAGTAGAGAAGAGAAGTTATTGTTGTGTAGATTGGATTATGAAGTTGTGAATCTCAATGCTAGCATACTCTTCTTTTAGAGGCGTCATAACGCCTATATTAAGCCATCCGATCGGGGACGCATCTATCTCAGCACACTTTGCTCATTTCTTCGCTTTTTCGCTTTGTATTCTTCTTTGTGCGCATCCCAAAGCTTCGAGCCCGATAGAGGACGTGTATAAGCACTTTTGAACCTTATTTAAATCTCCTTATAATCTTTGATCATGTCCCCAAGGGATATGGGTTGGCGATAGGGGTTGCAGACGGTTATTGAGCAAGCATAGTAAAACCGTCGTAACTTGCTCAATCTTGCTCGGAATGATTTGAAACTTGTTTCCTTTGACTCTCAATCTTCAAAATTTAATAGCATGCCATATTTAGCCCATCTACTTGGCCTTCTTAGCTTCACCTAGCTCTTTATTCCTCCAAATGACGGTATTTGACGTAGAAATGACTCAAATCCTACAAATGACATTTAAAACACGAGAAATACTACAAATGAGATATTAGCTAACAAAATCACTTCTAAAAGTGGATAAACCATATAAAATAGAGCTTCAATTGGGAGGAAAAGTATATAAATATTGGACGCATCATTGCATACGAATAATATGGTGACTTTTATATACTATTCAGTCCATGTAGCCCTATCTCTGTATCCTACAAACTTCTGACTTTTTTGTGTGTTCCTGGAGGGTGAGTTTTAAGTTGTAACTTGAGAAAGTGAGGGTATTTGTTTTTGGATTTGCTAACAACCCGAGTTATTTTCCACAAAAACATAGGGTTTCTTGTCCAGCCGTAACCTTCGTTTTTTACAACCGTTTAGGAATCTTCTCATTTGTTAGAGAGCAGTTACTACGGGGTACTTTCTATGTGCTTATTTTTAAGGGTGTTACTCAGGATTTGTTGGATGCTTATACTGATTACAAAGTAGGTGTTTTCATTTATCTTTGTGTTAAGGGATCAATAATGATAGTTTTTATACAGAAAGGTCTGTGAAATTTCGTCTCGGTTCAAATGTGACATTTAGTTTCGGTACGGAGAGGAATACAAAGAAGCATGGAAACCCCTAGTGAAAAAATGTAAATTTTGATTGCATAATTGATCACCACCATTACTGTGAATAAAAATAAGTTATGCCTTGTTTGCAGTGGCGTAGCTATTAAGTAGCAAGGGGTAGAAAATGCTACCCCAAATCCAAAAACAATTTGCTAAGAATACTGATTCTTGTGACCCCAAAAAGTGATGATTTCTAAACAATGATATAAATAAAAGCAGGCCTTGTAATAGACATGAAAGGACTAGTAGTGTGATTGCAAAGCTACTCCATCATTATGCAAGACGCGCGGGTTCGAATCCATGGATCAATAAGTATTTTTATATTTTTGCTTCACTTATAATTGCATTGCAGTTATAACAGTAAAATCAAAATCAAAATTATTGCGTGTTTTTTAGATGAACGAAATTGTTGTTTGGATATAAAACCAACAATCCTAATATGATACTTATAAAAAAAAAACAATGCTTGATGTGTTAAGAAATAATTCAAAAACAATCAAAATGGCTTTATTTTATTTTCATTTTGGATCGGAATTGTACCGTAATCAAAAACATATTTGGTTTGGGTAACCTAACAGAGGGAAGTCCGACTTTTCACAAACGGATTATTTTTGTTCGATAGTTTTGTTAACCCTTAATAATATTGAGTACATCTTTTTGCTACCCCATATGTGAAATTTTGGCTCCGCCCCTACTTGTTTGATGTTGTATGTGCAGGTTTAGTGAAGATTCTGAAGAAGTACGACAAGCGCATTGGTACTCTTATCCGCTTTCCTCTCATCCAAAAGGTTTTACAAGAGCCTTTCTACACAAACGACACCATCTTCAAGCTCATTAAAGAGTGTGAGGCCACACTTGAGCAGATATTCTTTCAGATTGAACAATTGGTCTTATCCCAAGTGGTCGATATTGAAGAATTTTCTGGCTCAAATCCTGACATCCCCAAAAAGGAAAGGTTGATTACTGCTGATAAAAAACTAGCAGAAATCGAGCAAATGGAAAGCATGTATATGAAGCTTACTTTGTCTGCGTTACCAGCATTGAAGGACATTCGGAGTGGAAGCGCGATTGTAAATGCTTTTTCGTTGTCGCAAATGGAAGTACTCCCAAGGCGAGACGATTTTGAAGAAAGTTCTCCAAGTAGAATGAGCCAAGCATCTAAATATTTCTCTAAAGGAGTTTTTTTCTTCTAAATCATGAATCAGTGTAGCATTTAACAGATTTTAACTGATATACTCATGTCTTTTGGTTTTGTTAGTTCTGCTTGAAAGAAGTTGTTTGCATGAATAGGTTTGGATCTTTTAGTATGATAATCAATGGCTTAATGAATAACTGTAAATATTTGCATCTTTTTTTCCTTCGCTTTTCAAAAAATCTATTTGCAATGGATAGCTCACAACGGGATAGGATTATGTTGAGATTTTTCTTGTTTGATACGGGCATATGGTGGTGAGGGTCGAGGACTTGGAGGAGCCTACTTGGACGGCCTACATGCACTAGTCCAATCCCACTTCAACAACAGAAAGCCCTGGCCTAGTATTTTACTCGGCTGAACAGAATCCGAACCAAATCCTCTTCCTATGAGGGCCAGTAATGAATTACAGGCCTGTTGATACAAATGTCTTGCTTCTTTGTTCCCTTTGTTCTCGGATCTCCAGTGTAAGTGTTGTGCTGTTGAAGAATGTTGTTATTATTGAAAAGTGTGTTGAAAATTCTACTATTGTTATAATATGTAGGAAAGATAATGGTATAGAGGTGTGTCTTTCTCATTAGCATACAAGAGTATATATAGATGATTATGTAGGAGTTATACAATAGGAAGGTAAAGAGGTGAGTCTAGAATATTTCTACATTATGGACATCCATAATAGTATATTACATGTGACTTATGGACATCCATATTAATATATTTCATAACACTCCCCCTTGAATGTCCATTCCTGAAGAACATGACTCGTTAGAATAACCCTATGGAAAAAACACTAGAAAGAAAAAGAGTACATTAGTCTTCAAACACGCATAATAAGCTGCCTCGTTAAAACTTTTCAATGGAAAATTCAGTGGGACAAACCATGGATAAGGAAAAAGAGTACAACGCGTGATACTCCCCCTGATCATTACATAACTCGATATATCTTGAAATAATTCCTTCTTTGATATAACTTCTCGATCGTTGATGTAACTTCTCGATCATTGGATATAATCCATCGATGTTGATAAACTTGATATCTTCCACTCCTTGATAATTTCAATCTTCATATTAATTTAGAACTCACAATATCGATGTGGGCATTCATAATATGACCATTGGATCTTCATTTCAAATAATTGTTTCCATAATACTGATAGAGAATACTTTCATTCTTCTCATTATTAGATGACATAACATTATATGTCAATTAGAAATTTCATCTCAATAATCATCATTGAAAATGACAATAGCGTAATAATGCACTTATAATGCTACCTCGTCAAAACCTTGCAAGGAAAAACCCTTTGGGATAAAAAAAAACCTAGTCTTATGAAAAATAATGTAGCATTCTTCAAATCATTCTCTTCGGCAGAATCAATCTGATTATTAAGAATAAATAATTGATTGTTGTTGCCAAATCATCTTATTGTATGAATTCGCATCCTCATTGTAAACTTTCTGTACATCTTCATCTATTACGGTACTTCTAGACAATATAATGTTTTCAAAAATTTGGCAAGAAATTCATTCATTTATAAATCTTATATACTCAAACTTCAGGTTGAGATGATGATAATTCAAGTAAACTCTACAGGAGTTTGAATCATCCCCCTGTCACCTTTAAGGTCAAACATTTGGTCAATATTTTTAGACCTGCGATGAATATCCGTCGCAGAGTTTTTAATTCGCGACGGAATATCTGTTGCAGAGGTTCCCACCATGTGAAAAGAAGGGCGCCATATGTGAAAAAGTACTACGACGGAAATTTCGTCGCATGTCCGTCGGAATATATAATTTCCATCGCATAATCCATCGCAAGTGT
>JAIUZE010027893.1:0-25685 GCA_022085475.1 Heliosperma pusillum | reverse complement strand
TAGTTAAAACGTACATTACTAATTAAAACATGTCTTGATGTCACGTCTTATTATTAGGGAATTTGAGACGTACATCAAACTCACATATCCTGATGTCACGTCTTATGATGATGTTTGGAGCAAACATGACAAAAGTTTTTCGAAATGGTTGGGAAATGAAGTAAGATCACATTTAAATTTATTATTAACTAATATTGAGAAGATAACATCTTAATATAATTAATATATTGTTTTATTGATATATAGGCTTATAGATTGAAGGATCCTTTAATAATAGCTCTAGCAGGGGGTCCAAGTAACTGGGTGAGGACATGGAGAAGATATTCTATCAATGGCTATAAGTTTCGTGCTTTTAAAGAGGGAGTTGATGTTCCAAAAGCTACTATAAGCAATGGGGTTTGTGTGAGTTCTACTGAAGGGTTGGACTACTACGGAACCCTTAATGAAGTAGTTGAGCTTTCTTATTATACCGAGCACAGGATTTATAAGGCCATATTGTTTAAATGTGATTGGTTTGATAATTCCCCACAAGGAGTTAGTATCCATAAGATATACGGACTTGTCGATGTAAACTTAAAAAAGAAACTTCGTGGACATAACCCATTCGTGGCAGCTTTTCAAGTGGATCAAGTGTGTTATGCTCCTTATCCGACCACTAAGAAAGATAATCAATGGTCCGCGGTTTTTAAAATCAAGGCACGATCGCATGTTGATGCTCCTGTTGACGAAATTGTCTTCCAAGAAGATGTGGTTGTCAATAGTCAGTCAATTTCACCAATTTTGGTGGAAGAGCCACAAAGTGAGGATGAATATGAAGTGGTTGTTGAAAGGGGTGAAGGGGAGTATGACAAGG
The DNA here is from genome assembly GCA_022085475.1 of Heliosperma pusillum. NCBI lineage: Eukaryota > Viridiplantae > Streptophyta > Magnoliopsida > Caryophyllales > Caryophyllaceae > Heliosperma > Heliosperma pusillum. The sequence continues at coordinate 24,832 of JAIUZE010027893.1, read as the reverse complement.
ACATCGGTGAAGAAAAGGAAAAGGATGATGAAGATGAAGAAACTCAAGAAGTGCAAAATGAGGAAGATGAGGAAGAAGTCGGAATGCTTTTTTCAGATGATGAAACTTTCTTGATTTGTAGTGATAGTGAGGGTCACTAGTTGTAATTCTAAATTAGTGACAATAATCTATTTGTACAAAAGTATGAATTTAGTCAAAATACAATTAATCAAATTTGAAACTTTGCATTGTAATTCAAAAAGTTTGCTCATGGTTTTTATATATTGAACTACCTAACAATTTTCATTGTATATAGCTTTTACTTATGGCACGTGGGTTTATAAACCGGCTCATAGGTAACACTAGTAGATCTCGTCGTGCTGATAAGGAGGAGAACGAGGAGGAGCTGGCCTCGGACCACCACGAGCAGGAGCAGGTTACGATGCCGACTACGCAACAAGAAACTTTTACGACGCGGGTTATTTTGTCTCGCAATCCTGACATAGGCCATTGGTAATTGTCTCATATATAGAAAAATTTTATTATCGCTAACTTTATTTTACTATAAATTTTACGGTAACTTTTATTATAACTTTTATTATCGCGTTCGTTCTAATATGTATCTTTTTCAGGTGGGATGACAAGCCGATCAAGCAATACGTTACTTGGTCTTTCATTCGTACCATCGGCCGAGAGTACTTCACCAAATGGAGTGAAGCGAACCATTACCAGCGTAGGCGGATGTGGGAATACTTTCAGGTATATTTTATCGGTTCTATATATTACTAAAAAGTAATTTTTTTCATTCAAAACGTGTAGATGTACAATTTCAACAATTACTAACAAGTTGTTTATGATGAAATGGTATCATGTGAACTCGGTCGATTCAAACTACGACCCGAAGCCTGAATGGCAGAAACACGTCACGAGGCGGATTACCTCACTTGTTAGTGGCCTCAAATATAACAAAAAAAAGGCCGGATTGGGTGCCTGAAAGTTGGTGGAAAAACATTAGAAAAAGGCCCGAAAGCGATCCCGAATCTGCTAAGAAGTCCAACATAAACAAGGTAAATAGACGGTCGGATGGCGAGAAAGCTTTGGGCACCCATACTCTAGGCCGGAAGAGTTGTGCTGATGCGTTTAAAGAATTGGTAAGTCCTTTATTTTTTACTTCACAAATTGCATATTATGAAGGGTTAATATTGCCGATATATCACCTAATGTTTTTATACTACTTTCAGGTTGATCCTACGCCATACAAGTTGTTTGAGAAAACAAAAAAAACAAGAAGGGCGAGTGGGTTAATTATAGAGCTGCTAAGACAAACGTAAGTTTGTCTAATAATTACAAAGGAGTTTTTTTTATATCCAACTTTAATACTATTTATTAGCTTTGTTTTGTTTTGATCACTTAATGTTTTTAATTATATAATTTCTTTTTTGTTTGTTCAGGAAGCTTACACCGAAGAGATGGGTCAGCCAACGGCAACTGGCGAGACCCCAGACGAATTCCATGCATACTATAAAGCTGTAGATGGATTCGATAAGAAGTCGAGGCCATTCGGGATGGGAGACAAGGGGAAAGAAGTGTGGTATGATCCACCTTGCAACAAAAGTGCACGCGTATCTTTCTCCTATAATCCTACCGATTACACTCGATTCGCAAGTGAAAATACTCAAATGAATGAGCAATTGAGTGCACTTGCGAATGAACGAGAACATGAGCGAGCCGCCCGACTTGCCCTTGAAGCACAAGGACGGGCCAATCAACAACAAATGGAGAGCCAAGCCGAGCAAATGGCCGCCATGCAAGCGGTGTTGATGAAATTTCTTCCCCCGGACTTGTGCCATTTCCCTCCTCCACGTCCAAGAGACGACAACGCGGACGATGGGCACGGCTTTGGACGGGGTTCCGCTACCCCCTTAGGTTAGTAATTTATCATCTACTTAAGTTAGTGGTTATGTCAAAGACATTAGAAGTGAATCCGTTGAATTTGTAAGTTTGTAAGAAAGTTGTATTAATTTGTTTAACTTTTTATGTAATGGATTTTTTTTCAAATTTCCATCGATCTTCCGTCTTATTTTTGTTGCCTTTTGTTGATTCCCGCTCATGCGGTCGACATGAGTATGAATTACCGCTTTGCGGTGGACGAATGTATTTTCTGTATTGCAGGTTTTGTTGAAATTTTCACCGTTTAAAACAATGCAAATTACGCATTGTGGCTGGACAGCAGGCTGCTGTTTCCAGCCACTGCTACATTGACTACTGACGGAAATTCTGTCAGTATCTTGACCTTACTGACGGAAATTCCGCCAGAAAAGTCAAGATAATCTTGAGTTACTGACGGAAATTTCGTCTGTACAGTCAAGATTAACTTGACTTTACAGACGGAATGTCCGTCAGTAATTCAAGATTATCTTGACTGTACTGACGGAATTTCCGTCAGGAAGTCAAGATTATCTTGAGTTTCCTGACGGAATTTCCGTCAGTACGGTAAAGTTTATCTTGACTTCGAGTTATTTTATGGTCTTAAGCATGATGCTCCATCTCTTGCTGACGAGTGGAGTAGTACGGTGGTTCTCTTTGAAATCTCTAATGAGCATTTTGATAAGATTTATCCTTCCTTACCTTTGATCTTTCATGCTTATATCTTATCAATTGCTTACATTTGCTTTTGTATTGCTCATGCGCAAGAATATGATCAAATTCTAAGGGCGTTGATATGCTTTTTAGAGGACAAAGGATGCTCATTAGAAAAAATTAGTTTTTGTCAATTTACAGTTTTTTGACAATTGCAATTTCAATTTGGTTGTAATAGTTAGACATTTAGTTTGTTTTAGTTTGTAGTAGCTTGTGTTTTGCAGGTACTTTGCTACTTGGATTTGACGACCCCGATTTCAAGCTAGCTTGGGGGAGGCTTCTACACTTTAGTATGCTTTCTTTCCTTTCGTTATTTCCGCATGTGTCATCCCATCTCCCCTTGTTGGTTTTTGTTTGTCCACCTTTGTGTCACACATTGAGGACAATGTGTGTTCTAGCTTGGGGGAGGGATTTAGTGAGTCTAGTTATGAGAAATCTAATCTAAAAATTTGAAAATTGAAAGTAAAAGTTTGATGTTGTGTCCACCCATTTGTCTTTTGCATAATGTCATTCCTCCTTGCATTTCCTATATTGTAGTTCTTTTAAGCTAATGAATCATCCTTTATTGTCGGTATTTTGCATTCATGGGGATGTCTTGACATAGTGGGTGAGGGATGAATTTTTGGACAAAATAGACTTGATCTTGACATTGGTAAGCTACATATATGGTAAGGTAGACCCTCCAATGGCTGGTGCATATATACCCGGTCTCATCTAGGTGTGTGTAGTTTCTCCTCTTGGTGTGCGTTACATTAAAACGCACAAGTATGACATTGTTCCTTCTTCTTAGACATGCTATGATAGTTTTCACATGAAGCCTTGTTGTTATGATTTCTCACATGCATCACCCACATTGAGCCTTTTCTCACTATATGCTACCCCATGTTTGTTTCTAGCTACATTTCAAATTGCCTACCTTGTTGAGCTAGTAACCATCTTGGTGAGTTTAGGTTGCTCTTGTCATGGGATTTACCTTATATTATAATATTGTTGATGATGTGAAGTTGACGGCATTACTGATCCCGTTGTGGTTTTGGAAAATGAAGAGAAAAAAAGAATTGAAAAGAAATGTTAGAAAAAGAAAACAAAGAAGCTTGAAAAATGAAAAAGAAAAATGAAAAAGAAAGATGAAAAGAAAAGTAGAAAGAAGAAAAAGAGATAAGAATGATACTTCCATATGTATGAAGTAATTGAGTTGGGAAGTTCATTTTTTTTTTGTAAAAGTATTAATTTGAGCCATATGCAGTTTTGGTTCAATGGGCTATTGTTATGGGATTGGTTTTGGGTTATTTGAGCACTCTTTGATTATTTGGATGGTTGTTAGCTTGACTTTTAACTCCACATATCCAAACTTGTCTGTCCACCTTCTACCCATTACCCTTAGCCTCGTTTTTCTCTTCTCTTGGCTTCTTTGTGTGCATTCTTATTTAGCATTGTCATATGGAATTTGGAATGTTTACCAGATTAGATTGCGGGCGCATTCTCTTGAGTCGTAGATAGGAGAGTGTCATTCATATATATTTTCCATATTCATTTCATGAGTGTGAGTGTTATCCCGTGAGAAGTCCAATGTCATTTAAAGATCATGCAAGAGTCGAAATGTCCATGTGAAGTCCTTAATTCCACGCCGTCGTGTAAATCTCATCCATGTATTGCATTTTCCTTATGCCCAGGTTGTTTCGGGATTTGATTCATTGTACTTTAAAACTACAAGTCGGGAATTGCATTTGGATGGGATGATTATTGCTTGCACCCTTGTCCTTGTCATACATTATATTGTGTGCTTGCTTGAGGAGAAGCAAGGGTTTAGCTTGGGGGAGTTTGATGAGTCAATTTAATATATAGTTTAACTCCCTAGTTTAGCTCGGTTTATTTGATTATTATACTTTGTTTAGTATATTTGTGAGATAACTACGTGTTCTAGGTGTATTGCTTATGTTTGTTACATTTTGTAGGAATCTAAGCATTTAGAGGCTTTGTCCTAGCACATTAGCAAGCATCAAAGTTCACTAAGCTAAAATGCAAGCAAGATGGACCATGGAAGGATGGAATGGAGAATGACAAGCCAAGCATGAAGATTTGTGAAATGGGTTGATATGCAAATGATAAACCAAAAATGAAGCTCAATGCAAGGAGCCCACAACTCAACATAGGATGCTCCTTTGGATGCTCATGGGATGCCAAGACTATGCAATTAACCGGATAATTAAGGAGGTTAAAAGCATAGCATAGGATTCTCAAGCATTTAATTGAGCAAATAAGAAATTGTAGCTGGATTAGTGAAACCTCGATCGGGGTTTCCATTCCCCGATCGGGGTTTGGGCTATGTGAATGCATATGTTTCAAGTCCCTCTCCCTATATAAAGGAGAGGGACCTCGACACTTAGAGGCATCTTTTTTGGAATCTTGTACATCATCTTGTAGATCATTCTACACTCTAAAAATACTCTTTTACATAATATCATTAGTCATTAGATTAGGTTTAGAATAGTTTAGTTTCCATTAGTTGTTACAAATAATTCTTTTAAGTATTTCAATTTATATTACAAGTTCATTTGCAAGTTATTTGGTTCCATTGTGTTCTTCAATTCAAAGTTTTATTTCCTTTGTTGAGGTAATTCTATTTCTTGTATTGTTTTGTTATTTTATTTGTCATTTCCATTATTAGTTAGTTAGTTATCATGTTTACTTTATCATTTGTTATTATATTAGTTATCATTATGCAAGAGTAGTTACTTTATCTAGGGAATTAGGGAAGTCATGCATAAATAATATTTGCAATTGTTGAAATGAGATGTTATGATATCAAATAGTTGTTTCTATCACATGATTGCAGTGTATTGTTAGTCTTTGATTATTGATCACAATCCTTGATTAAATTCGTTAATTCTTCTATAAGTTGAGAGGCACATAATTGAATTAGACTAAGCATGTGTTAGTAGAACGACCTAGCCAAAGCGAGAGTTCGTTAGGACCCGATCTATGCTTGACACTAATATCGAGAGGTGGGTGTCTTTAACCTAAACAATTATCGTTATTATCAATTTCCTAGTTTGACTTGAGCATTTACATAATTTGGATGTGTGACCCGAACTCCCTAGACTCTTCCTTTATTATTATTGTTAATTGTTTCATAAACCCAACTAAACCAATCAATAACCGACTTTGACAGAATTCACTCCATAACAACTTGATAGCAACTTCTGTCTCCTTGTGTTCGACCTCAATTACTACATTCATTTGTATCTAAGGTATTTATCTTTGATTAGGTGTGCGATAGCCTATCACTCCACCACCCTATTCTCAACTGCAATTTTACACGTACTCTGAGCCCCAACATCATCAACAATTCTTTGCAATCCTAAATTAGGATCCATGGAAAACACTACATCCATTTTCCTATTAAAATGGCCACACTTTTCTGCTTCCTCAAGAATGGTAAACCAACAAAATTCGTCAATGTCTACCGCAACACTCCTAAACACCCTGCCATTATACACTAATCCCATTTCATTCCTAGTAAATGATCCTTCAGGCCAAATTTTCAAAGTCAGACATTCCCAAGGACCTCCCTAAATTAGGATAACAAACAGATGAAGGGGGAATTAATTATAACAGATTAAATGTTATAAAATAATTAATTCACACATTCATTCAAAATGACATTTACAACATATTAATTGTAAATAGCCTAACCTTGATTATAAATAACAAAACAGATGAAGCAGTTACTCATGGATTAAGATCTACCATAACAGAATACCAAAATAACAAAAATACCCTAATTTCTTTCAATTACGACGATAGATATTTAAAAAAAACTGCAACATTCTAATTGAAATAGTAATACATACCTTATCCATGGATTAATGGTAGATTAGAGGATAGTGCGGATGAATGATGATGATGGGAAGAAATCAATGGAATGTGAAGGAGAACAGTGAAAGAAGGTGTAAAAGTAATAGGGTAAAGTAATAGGAGTAAATGAAATGTAAAAAGAGGCGTTTAAGTTACGTAAGGGAAAAGGGTAACCTGTCCAACATGTTACCCTTCCATTGGTGCAATATAAGAAAAATGAGTGGATAGACAAGGTTAATATGGGATAAAACCTAGGATGGGGTAATATGAGAAGGGGAGTCATAGGATGGATTAATCCCATTAAATAACCCAATAATAAATTAGCAAATTTAGAACATTTTAACGAATAAAAATAAAAGAGAATTATAAAATCAACGGTTTATTAAATTACCCACGATGGTAAAATCGAAGGTGTTACATTGTGGTACACAGGGGGACCACAAAGGGGCGCGCATAGGAGAACAAACGTAAGAATATGCATTTGTGAAGTCGCCAACAATTTTTATGGGAAATTGGAACTGTTCGAATACTTTATGCCATGTCAAGACACAAAGTAATGACATGAACACTAAGAGCTCGTTATCCTTAGCATTCTATGTCTAGAATGACTCTCGTGGATGCCAATGAACACGGGTGTTCACAGAGATCTGAACTAAGGGGTGAAGGTACGTAATAGGAAGCTCTTTAATCGAACACCTAATCCCGCCCGCCACGATAGCGGCCTCTACTAATGATTAGGGAAATCGTTCGTACTTGATATGTTATCGATTACATGCATGCAATGCAACATCCAACATTTTGATCCTAGCATGTGAATTAGACTATGTCGGTGAACATGTAATCATCACTCAATTATGTCAAAATTGGGAATTAGAATTAAACGCCAAAGCGAGAACAAAAGTTCAGGGACAGAAGTCAGCCCAGAACAGGCGCAGCAACAGCTGCGTCCTCTGGAAAAGGCGCAAGGCTCATTGCGTCTGTTCTTGAGTTGAATTCTGACTGTGAAGTCACAATCGCGAGCAGTTAACATCCTTTGGCATATTTACGAATGATTATTGAACTAAAACTCGAGTAGAAGTGGTTTAGTATATTAATTACTATAATTTATATCAGTAATGAATTTCAGAGATTTGATATGAATAAATCGAATCTCCAAGACCCAATTTTGACTCGAAGACGAAAACTCGCTAATATCGAAAATTAGGAATTTAAGTCGAGAATGAAACGTTTATATGAAAGACTATAAAAAAGAAAAGGAATAAAATACCAGAATCACAGGAACCAGATGAAGAAGAAGAAAAACAGGAACATGGCAGCCTTTGGAAGAGGCGCCGCAGGCGCTGCGATCCTTCCAGAAGGCGCAGCTGCTACTGCGTTTCTTCTTGACGTCTGATGACTACTAAAAAGGTTGTGTAAAAAGGTTTTGTTTTGAAATCGATTTTGAGCTTACTTCTGACGTGAACCTTACATTAATTGAACAGAAAATAAAGAATACAAATAAAAAGACGGGATTTACACCCTCATACTTACATGTTTAACGAAACGAGATTAACTAAATTAACGTTTAGTGATTGCTCGACTCGAATGTATGTAGAAAGTGCCCTCATTAGAGGATCTGAATTGATTGAATTGATTGATTGATTGTGTACTGGTCAAATGGGTCAGTCATGCTTATTCTAATAGGTCGAGTGATCTACACTAAAGAGATACGACCTAAAGTATTTTGAGTCTATTCTACTAGTTAATGGTAAAAAGTAAAACAAGTGACTAATAAAAAGTACATGTGCTCTTTTTTTCTTTTTGGAACTCAAGGAGGACTAAGATGGTCCAATTTATTAACAAATGCTAATATAGTGAAGACAAAGAGCCTCTTTCAGATGTCGTCCTCAATTCTTTTTCCTGGCACAGTTAAGTCTTTGAAAAACTTTATGTTTTGGTATCTCATGTGGTTTACATAAACAAGTCTCAAATTGTCCACGAACGTTTCCACGAGAGTGGGTTCAACTGGACGTTCAACAAGTTGGGTGCTAGGCTTCCTCCACCTACTTAGGAAGTCGGTGAAATCTTCTTTCTCATTTTGGGTAAGAACCTCTAAAGTACGCATATTGACTTAAATCTCAGCATTGTCTGCCTACTGCTTGGCGAACTCGATTGCGGCATCATCCCAGGTTACAATTTTCTTATGTTCCGGATAATAGAACCACTGCTTAAGAATGGTGTCGAGAGATAAAGGAAATATCCAGAGGAACATCTTGGGTTTGATGCCTTTGATAGACATATAATCTTTGAAGGCACGAATGTGATTCAAAGGGTTCTTGTGCCCCTTGAACTTTGGGATGTCAGTCATGTTGAAGTTGGTTGGCAACTGAGTACTTACGGCTTCATATTTACGATTATTTTCCATGTAGATGTCATCCCCTTTGAGGTAGATTAGTTGTTCCTCCAGGTACTGGAGTCGCTTTTTAGCTTCCGTAAGAAGTTGTGGAGGATTTACGTATGGTTGTCTCACAATGGGTGGAAGATAATCATGCACACTAGCATCAGGAATGTCTGCCGGAGGAAACCTGGTTTCTACGGCAACAATTCGGCCTTCAATGGCGTTGAGGCGAACATAAGCTTGGTCCTAACTTGTTTGGAGACGGATAAGCACAGCTAGGACTAGAGCATTACCATTCGGGTTTGGATCGGCTAAATGAACACTTACTTGACTAGTTCTCGGCATCTTGAAAACTGAGGCAAGAGACCGACGACGAATCTAAACACGATCTACCATTCTAGCACACTTACTCAAAAGGACTCGACTTGTGAAGTGGGAGTGTGCCACTGTGCTAAGTGAGTTTTGAAAATGGCAAGACTTGAAATGTTTGTCCTCAGCAACCGTAGTGTGGTTATAGGAGTGATGACTCGAAGTGGAGAAAAGACGATTTTGACTGGAGAGTTTCGACTCATTTTGCGCTAGTTTAGGCTACCTTTGAAAATGCTTTACAATTTTTAAAAGGATTTTATTTTTTTGAAAAGTTCTTCATGGTTTTATTTACAAAATGGTAATCATGTATAGGTAAAACACATTTATACAGGCATTATAACAGTATGCTGAGTGCATTTAAAATGGTTTTGGCTTAAAGGGTGGGTTCCCATACAAGCAATCAAACCCGGGTCTGTGGAGAGGTCCGCGCCAAACATGAGTAAGGTCGGTTCCTAGTCCATTTCCTCGAGTAGTGAAAGCTCTCGATACTAACATTAGTATGTACCGCGGTATGGTTGACGTCAATCTCTATCTATCTTTAGGCCCAGATAAGAATTTGGACCGTCCAGGCGGGACGATTGATCGAAATGGATTGGGTTGGGCTTAGAAAGGCCTAATAAAACGACCTAAGAAGGTTGAGTAATGAAAACCGACAACTGTCTCATACAAATTATTCCCTAACATTGTTCAAGTTTCACCCTGGGTAACACGTAAGTGTATATTCCCCAGCGGACTCGCCAAACTCTAGTACATGGGGGGATCACGGAGGGGCGCGCTTGGGAGGACAAACGTAAGAATACGCATTTGTGGAGTCGCCACCAATTTTTATGGGAAATTGGAACCGTTCGAATACTTTATGCCATGTCAAGACACAAAGTAATGACATGAACACTAAGAACTCGTTACCCCTAGCATTCTATGTCTAGAATCACTCTCGTGGATGCCAATGAACACGGGTGTTCACAGAGATCTGGGGTAAGTGGTGAGGGTACGTATTAGGAAGCTCTTTAATCGAACACCTGATCTCGCCCGCCTCGATAGCGGCCTCTACTAATGATTAGGGAAATCGTTCATACCTGATTTGTTATCGATTATATGCATGCAATGCAGCATCCAACGTTTCAATCCTGGCATGTGAATTAGACTATGTCGGTGAACATGTAATTAGCATTCAATTATGTCGAAATTGGGAATTAGAATTAACTACATATGAGAGACAAACGAACTCATACAATTACAATGATTAAATAAGATTACAACGGAGTACGGGATCTACGTCAGAAATATATTCGAAACGGAATTTGAAGAAAAAGATTTGAAAAATAAAAGACAGATTAGGAGCGATATTACGACTAATAGTTAATTAATTACGTAATTAAAGCTGCGTCAAAGCGAGAACAAAAGTTCAGGGACATAAGTCAACCCAAAACAGGCACAACAACAGCTGCGTCCTCTGGAAGAGGCGCAAGGCTCATTGCGTCTGTTCTTGAGTTGAATTATGAATGTGAAGTCAAAATCGCGAGCAGTTAACATCATTTGATATATTTACGATTGATTATTGACCTACGACTCGAGTAGAAGTGGTTTAATATATTAATTACTATAATTTATATCAATAATGAATTTCAGAGATTTGATATGAATAAATCAAATCTCCAAGACCCAATTTTGACTCGAAGACGAAAACTCGCTAATATCGAAAATTAGGAATTTAAGTCGAGAACGAAACGTTTATATGAAAGACTATAAAAAAGAAAAGGAATAAAATACCAGAATCGTAGGAACCAGAGGAAAAAGAAGAAAAGCAGGGCAGCCTCTGGAAGAGGCGCAGCAGGCATTGTGATTCTTCCAGAAGGCCCGGCTGCTACTACGTTTCTTCTTGACGTCTGATGACTACTAAAAAGGTTTTGTTTTGAAATCGATTTTGAAATTACTTTTGACGTGAACGTTACATTAATTGAACAGAAAATAAATAATACAAATAAAAAAACGGGATTTACACCCTCAGACTTACATGTTTGACGAAACGAGATTAACTAAGTTAACGTTTAGTGATTGCTCGACTCGATTGTATGTAGAAAGTGTCATTGTTAGAGGATTTCAATTGATTGAATTGATTGATTGATTGTGTAGATGCCAATTAGGTTTGTCATGCAACGTGACGGGTAGTCAGAAGGATCTGAGCTTACGTGGTCGATTGATCAAGCACGTAGATATCTAAAGCTTAGAGCAAAGTATAGGATGCAAAGAGAGAAGAGAATGGCGGAACACTCGCATGCCTAAAAACTGAGTACAGAGCTCTCCTTTTATAATAGAACATGTGAAGAGTTATGTAACAACTTCAAAGGGACGCAACATCTGCTGCGTTCTTTCCCCACATGTTTCCTTCTGTGGAAGAAAGATTTTTACGTTTCTCTTACGGAATTGTGGTAGATCTATACTTCCATTTAAAAAAGATACGAGATATATTTTAACAAAAAGATAGAATTTGAAGATTTAATAAAATACCCAGAATATTCTAGAGCGTTCCGACTCGGCATTTTAAAACGGTTTCTAGAAAATGAAGCAGTTTTCGACACGGACTCCAAATGAACTCTAATGACTGTCAAAACAATCGTACCGATGCGTAGATGACGACAAAGGGATGGACACAAGTGTTTGAGCTATCACTTGATGATAAACTTACAAAATGTCATAAATCGTTTCGCGTACTAATCATGCGACCCAATCATCATTGGGTGGTTGGCGGAAGGTGTAGAACTGAGGTATCTACATACAAGTACCCCTTGTAATAAGTGCATGACTTGATGCTTCTCTTCTAATAGGCTCGCACTACAGCGTCGTGTTCCTGTCCGTCTCCATTTTTGTTTTGCTATAAATAGAGGTTTTCGGCCTCAAAATTTAGCACGCGAGTGTTCCGCCCTTCTCTCTTCCCTCTCTCTAGCATAACTTTAGACCTTGCTATTTCTCATAGACATCTACGTGCTTGTTCATTCGACAATGTGAATCCAATCCATATCGTGGTACCTGTTACGTTATGCATAAACGACCCAGTTTGACAAACTTAACACAATTAGACATACTTTTTACAACTAAAATCCTTGTGACTAGTACGAGTTACCACTAAAAATGACTTAATTTAAATATCGCGACGTTAACATGTAAGTTCGAGGGTGTAAAACCCCTTTCTAATATTGTTTTATTTATTTATGTGCTTTATTGTATACGTGGTACATCGCACAAATTGAGAAACTATTTTAATCTTTTATTTAAAACCCGTAATCGAACCCATAACCAACTGGTAACTTAGAGAGGGGGCACCACATGGTGCGCCTCTTCTAAGGTGGCTTCTATCATGTTTTTGTCTTTTGGTTCCTCAGCTTGCGTGCCTAATCGGAATCTAATTCGAGGGTCTTTCCAGATCCGAGGAAGGTAAAAGTTTTAAATCTAGTTTACTTTTCTATTTCCTGTTATTCAACTTATTAGTTTCATTACATGTGAGGCATACAAACATGAATCATGGAAATTTTGTACAAACGGTATATACATCGCACAAACTCAAAATGAATGAACTTGAAAAGGAAATTAAAGAACAAAGCCATAAAATAATTATTTAGACGCTGTAAGGGTGATAATACGAATAATAGTCGATTAATATTATTCCTCATTTCCATGAATCATGTTTCCAAGTAATCTGTATACTCACCACATGGCTTCATCACTTGCTTGTATTGACACATTACTGTAGCCACATCACATGGGCACATTGGCAAAGTTTCACACACGTTCTCATATTGCTTATCATGCATTATATACGGCATCAAGAAAACGCAAAAGGACCAATTCGTCTATCCAGGTCGATCGACCCAAGCCATAGGCTGATCGACCCTATAGTGCTCAATCGTCTTATGTGCCAAGTCGATCGTCAATGTCACTAATAATGCATAAACAAGTATTTCGTGCAAAAATCACCATGGGTCGGTCGATCGACCTAGGCCTCTAAACTCCTCAATCATCAGCCTATTTACTAACAATTACTGCAACGTTTACGCAAAACTCGTAATTCACAAGAGTAGCATAAAAAAAAATTCATACTTACATACCAACATAATTATCAATTAGATATCTTTATTGTATAAAAAAACGCTTCACATACTAGTATCATTTGGTCACGCTTGACAAAATTACAGCTTAGTCACTTGCTTTACTCTTCCATCATTTTCCACCACATTCACTTCACTTTTTTTTTTACCATCACACATTTATCTCTTCTTTTCCACCATTATCATAGTTCACGACATGCAAATCACAGGTTCACAACGCATTACATACCATGCTCATATATCATGCTTTATGCATTACAACTACCACATAACATCCACTCTATCTACCCACGCTTTTTCATTCTTACCGCGGTGTCCGGTTCAAAACTAAGAGGGCCATAACTCAAATTAAGGATATCTCCCTAACTAAGCTAATTAAGGGGGTTCAAATAGCTTCTACGTAGTGTTCATTTTATTTAGACACATCATAGGTTCATTAGATTCGTTGATTATGCCCTAGGATCGTTCGCTCTGATACCAATTTGTAACACCCCCATTTATGTAGAAGCCTTAGCAAGACATTCCCAACTACATGAGATTGTTACCATATCAAATACCCGAGCCAATGAATATCAAATTAAACAATGCAAGGTACTTTAAATAAATTACAATGTCAAAAGTCTCAAATGAATAATACAAGTCTCCAAAATCAATAACTGAGTCAAGATTATAACTGAGTTTATTAAAGAATGAGTTCGCCTATAAATAAAATATCTTGTCTACTAGACTCGACAAACCATCGTGGCTCTCATCCTAATTCCCCAGCACATCTTCAACAACAACGAACAACCACTAGACTAGACCCGCTTTATTAACTGCTCCCCATTCCAGCAGAAATTATGGAATGGATCATAACAGGCGTAATACTCCGTATTTTTTTTTTATAGGGGGCTCGACCGAGTAGGGCTTACTCGACCGAGTATATATAGTACTCGCCCGAGTAAAGGCCACTCGACCGAGTAGTTTTGGCTGATGTATTTAGTGGTATTCTGATCTCGTGTACCCGGCCGAGTGATTTCGGCACTCAACAGACCGAGTAAATGTTGTACTCGACCGAGTACGACGGAAATCATGGATTAGACGGACGGGTGATTAAAGGTTAATAGGAGGAGTTAATTTCAAAATTTACTTTTACGTTTCTTAACTACAAACCCTAATTCTCACATCCTCTCAAAACTCCTCCAGAAACCTTTCATCATCTCGTGCCGGATCTAAGCCTTTGCTACGTTGATTGATTATCTGAGTAAGTATTCTTGATTTACGATTGATTATGATAGATTATATCATATTGTTTACCCTAATGGAATTGGGGAAAGGGGGATTTTAGTGACGATTGTATGATTGTATTGTTATAGGAGGGGATTTCGTAGAAGAATACTTTTGACTGCTTCTTGCTATCGGAATTACTATAAGGTAGGGTTTCTCTACTCAGTTTTACATTGCTAATTGATGTGATGAGACTATGTAATATTGTTATGTGATGTGTTGGTCACTGTTGTGACATGATGAAGATTGGGGAGTTGTTGTCGATGTTACTATGGTTACTATGGTTTGGTGATCCCGTTGGGAGACAGATCACGCCCCTAGTTTGCCCTCGTGGTTATCCCGCCACGTGGGGGATATGCACATTAATGTTCCGGGTTTATCTCGCTGCGGTGAGATGGAAGTTCGACGCCTATGGCTGCGGTCAAGGGTCAATAGGTGGTTTTGTAGAGCAGGCTGGTAACCTGAGTCTACTGAGGTAACCGCTGCGGTGGCCCTCCTGTTTCTCTTTCCCTTGTGCTCTTGTACATTGGTCGGTATATGTGAATACTGACCCTTACTGTTTTGCAAATCTGTTGTGATCCATTGGGGGATGGTGAGCAGGTGATCGCAGGTAATCATTAGCTTGTGTGGGATCGAGGATGGGATCACGGTGTGTCTAGCTTCCGTGTGTCAGTTTGCAATCTTGATTCTTAGGAGTCTTTAAACATTGTTATTTGGTTTTGGTATCTTAATATTGTGGATTTGATATTTTGGTCAGATGGTATACCATATGTTTGGTTATGTAATGGCATTTAAACATTAACTTAATAAATGTTGTTTCTTTATTACTTGTTGTGATATTTACTAACTCGGGCAACCGAGATGGTAGCACTTCCATGTGCTAAGGGGGTTTTGTAAGGCACCTTGCTGTGTGGGGGTGTTATAACAGGCCACTTCAATTAAAGTAGGTGACAATTTTATTTATCACAAGGCAACTCACGTCAACCACAGGTTGAGTAAATATGTAATAATATAACGAGAATATAAATACCTAAAATCAATTGCACGCATCAAACAGTGTACAATGTATAATGCAATACAATCATTGAGTCTCCCGCCTTATACGAGCTAACCAACACAATAACGCAACTCCCTAGCACAGTGGCACCGCGCTGCTCATAAGATAACGCAACACCTTGAAACCGTGCAAATCTCAACACATATGGCACAACTCTCTAACACCGTGCCCATCACAACACAAATGGTACAACTCCCTGACACCGTACCGATCACAACACATATGGTACAACTCCGTGACATTGTGCCTCATCACTAGGGCTGTTCACCAGTCCAAAACCGGACCGAACCGGTTTAGACCGGAGACCGGATGAGTCAATAATCGAAAACCGGAGACCGGACCTGACTTATTAGAACCGGACCCCGACCGACCCGACTTTACGGTCCAAAACCCGGACCGGACCGGATGGATCTAATAAAATAGAAAAGACTAAAGATCCCATATACTTGTAAGTTGCATATTTAACCAAAGTGATATGCAAGTTATATACAAAGTACCTCTTTTTATAGAAGAACTAGACAACCAAAACAAAATTGGATTTTGTATTTGTATATCAATCCAAACAATAAAAGTTAAAATTAAAATTTATATGCTTTGAATTCAATAAAACTTATTGATTAATATATTCTATCTAACTCGTCTGGGCCATCTCTAATCTTGAATTCTTCAGATAAAGCTTGACCGAGCTTTTCATAGAAGAAAGCTTCGTTAACTTCGTTAAGATCCACCATAATCCATTTTTTTTTTCTTCCTCACCATATATAAAGACATTCTTTCTTAACGGAGAGTTTGATATCTAAATATCTAAATGGAGAAAAGAGATATTGGTAAAAAAAAATTTGATAATACTAGACTTAGTGTAAAGTAAAAGAATGGTGTTGTATGCTAAGTTACGTTGAAAATGGTGTGGTTGTAACACCCGCAAGTGTACCCTATTTTATTTTATTAATATTATATTATTATGAATTAGCGTAATTTTAGAGTTAGATTAGCACTTAACTTCCCGTATCTAATTTAGCAATTCCGAGTTTGTATTCGGACTCTACTCGGAATTTCGTGTGGGTTACGCCTTAAGCCGAATTTTGGGCTTTTTCCCCATTTTTTTCCACTCACCCTCTTTATAACCCTAATTCCCTCATTTTTTCACTCATCCTCTTCACTCACCTTTTTCCTCACCAAACCATCAAAACCCAAACCACCATTTTTTATCAACCTCAAGCTCCTCACTACTCATTCATTCCTCACTCAAATCACTTGACTTTCCTCATAATATTCCTCTCTTATCCTCCTCTACCTTGTGTGGTAATAAAGTTACCGTCTTTCTCATTTTCAATTTTTCCGTCTTTCTCAAAGGTGAATTATATTCATCTTTTGTTGTCTTTGTTTAGGTGGAGACCTTCAAGACCCCGACAAGGATTACTACCTCGTGGAGGAAGATTTAGAAGGCGATTGAAGACGCACAAAGGTAACGGTGAAGGGTTACTCGATATCAATACGATTTTAATGCTTTAATTGATGTTTACCAAATGTCTAGTGACGATTATTATGCATTTAATGTAGTTTGATGTTAGTAAATGTGTTAGAATTGGATGAGTAACTTTAGAATTTATGTGGGTTGATGATTGTTGATGATTTTTGGTGATGTATGATGATTTTCGTGGGTAATTATTCCCAGCCGGAACGCCGGCTGCGAACGCGGCTGACATTTTCGAGAATTTTGGGTATTGTGTGATTCCCAGCCGGTGGCCGGCTGGGACACCCCCCCTCTCTTTTCTCTTTTTCTCAAATGGCATGTGGTCCCAGCCTGGTAGCCGGCGGCCGGTCCCCTTTACCGGCTGGGACATCCCTGTATTTTGAAGGTTGTTTGAATGATGCTGAAGTGCCAGCCGGGTAGCCGGCGGCCGGTCCCCTTGACCGGCTGGCACACCCTGTGTTTCCTTCCCCTTTTCTTTCCTTATGCTTTCATTTATAATAGTTTGTACGGTTCGTTTATCGTATAAATTTACGTAATAGCTTTAAATATTCATGTTTAGAATATATGATATCCTACTCGCTTATATCGCATGTTTTGTGACGGTTTTTGATATGCCCCCTCTTGAGTCGGTTCTACCTTATGTATTTGATGTGAGCTCTACTTCTTGAGTGCTATGAACTCTCATTTTTCGATCATACTTTATACCCGTTAGACTTAAATGTCGGAGCTGTGAAGTGTAACCGTGATGCCGTTGTGCATTTGTTTAGTGGGGATATGACGACGTTGTTAGGAGGTGAACGCAATGCGTTGATCGACCCGACCGTCAAATGTTGTATCCTTGCGAGGTGGTGTCATTGCATGTAGCGTACTAGCTTGACTTTTGACTATAGATCTCTTTCCGCCTCTTTCGTGTGGTTTAGCCGAATTTGGGAAACTTGACGTCTTTGTATGATCGAGTCTTGGATGTGGAACGTCATACCACATGTCGAATCGGGAAATGTCTTATCCCGAGAGTCTGGCCAGGTTTAGATTAGGAGCACTACTACAAATTCCTGCATTTTACGACGCTTTTTTTAATGATTCTCGACGCTTAAGAGTGTCGCTAAATAATTTCTCGACGCTTCACTAAAGCGTCAGTTTTCTCGGCGTCAGTAATTTATGACGCTTTTAAGCGTCAGTCTTATCAACGCTTTATTGCGTCACGCTTGTCATATTGACCCATTTTTCTGTCAACATTTTTTACGCTTTTCAAGGTCATGTATTTAGTAATCGACGCTATATAGCGTCCTAAAGTAATTTAGGCGGAATTTTTATTTTTTAATAAAATAAATCACCGATGGATATTTTGTGATTCGATAACTTTCACGCTTGTCTAGTTTACCAAGTAACTGAACGTCGCTCATTTTTAGTACACATGTAGTTAACAATGGAGAAAAATCTCATATATAAATTAAAAATACAACTTCGGATATGTGTGGAGAAAACACTTGGTACAAAATAAACTTCAAGAGCTGAAATATTTCCACAAAACAGAGCCGTTTATACATTCATCTACTACAGAAATGCACGTCACCGATAAATAAACCTACATAATGCATGACAATCTAAGTCGTCCATTCTTATCACCGTCTCCCACTACAGCTCGACTTACTGTCAACTAATAGTTCCAAGTCCCTGCACCATTAAGCATTTCATAGTCATTGGACATAGCATATCATATCCAAAGCCAGACCGATATTCTATTTATTAAGTTAGTAAACACGAACTAATAACCATTTCTTAGACAGTGTACATACCATATGTCATGTTTAATCTGCTTAGGACTATTCTAAGCTTCTAGTGTATGTCAATTCTTCCATACAAAACAAAGAGGCACATTTTGGCAGCAAAATTTCAAGAATCTGCTGAACTCTTTTATTTCATGAATTTGCTCCCGTAACTGAAAAGTAAAGGTAAAAGATCTGAGAATATTTAAAAAAAAAGTCCGAGAAAAAACAATATACTTGGCTAAGCAAGATTACATCAACGGGTACTATGAATAGACCAAGGTCACACGGAAAACAAATTGAATTGTTTATCAATAATAAACGTACTATGAATCTTGCAGTTTAAGATTGATAATGTTATAATGGAGACTTAAAATAACGATGAAAGCATAAGATAAGATGTGAAATAGCTACCACAAACATACTAAATTTTTTTTATCAGAGTATTTTATACACAAACATTAGCACCTCATAATTCTAATCATTCAGGGTAGAATTTGTGCAAGCAAAGGATAGACACACTATAATTCCTCGATAATCTATTTGTATTTTCTATGCGTTTAACTAAGAGGATGAAGGCCTTAAAGGTGTTTTATATTGTAGCAAACGGCTACCTCACAAAACATATTCACATATTATGAACTGGAGCTCACTAAAAGTGTCCTACCTATACCAGATGTCTTCTCATATACATTTACTACCCAAACCCTTAAAATTATCATATTCTTTTAAGAATCTCAAGTACATACCATGCATTTGAACCTTGAGGCGTGCTAAGCATTTGAACCTTCAGGCATTCTAGCAAAACAATGAAATGAGATTTTCAGCATATGACATAATTTAATACAACATATAACATCACTAGAAGCATTAACATATCCATTTTGATCAGGGAATGAGGAAAGCTGATATATTAAAATGACAATTAGATATAACATTATTTTTTATCACGACTATGAAAGATAAAAAAAAATCATTTCAGAACGCAAGAAAATTTATATAGTTCTTTGTCAACTCATAACCGTATGTGGTAAGGATACCAACCTCAGACTGTCAACACTCATTTCAGACCAATGCTTGCTGCTATCATATTGTTAGAATCATTCCATTTAATTGCAACAAGTAACAAGGGTCATCTTTGATAATGAATTAGTGTCTCTTAAGGCGGGTGTATCCGTCTTAAGAGTAAAACAGGTCAAATAGTACACCATTTGGCTAAATAGGACAATTATTTTGCTGGTTCTTAGAAACTTTTCTTTTGTCTTATCCATCATATTTGACCCGTCTTAAGATTAACAAACAAACAATACGTGAAAGATTGAGAATAGAAATAAAATTATTACCAATGAAAACCCGTAAAAGCAAATCCACTAGATATGAGGATCTTTAACATAGAAGAACAATGATGAAGATTGCTATAGAGATGAATAACCTTCAATAACGTGCAGAATTCTAGCAAAATTAAAAACAATCATGTAAGTCTTCTTTAACGAAGATAAAAATCAATGAACAAAAGATCTCAATACAAATTATATCTAAGTAAATCAAAAAAGTGAATTCAAAGGAAAACATCCGATTGAAAATTTGACCATATATGTTATCCTGTCATTTGTGAATTCATGTCAATTCACAGCATAGAGCAAAAGTATATATCTTTTCAATCAATACATATTCATATTCAAATTGGAAAATTGCAATCATGGAGTAGAAATTATAAGTACATAAAAAATCCGTAGTGGAAAACAGGAAGTATCTAACTAATGAAATAGTGTTCGAAGGAATGATATTATTAGTAACGTGATTAAAATATAATGGAAACCCCCAATTTGAAAACCCTAGAAATTTGTAACAAGAAAAAGGTACGAGAAGATACCTAACAAGTGTTCTTGTGAGAGTCGACCGTGAGCATAAAAAGAATCGAAGGGTTGAAGGAAGTTGAGAATGGTGAAGAATATGAGAGATCGAGAAGGTTGAAGGCAGTTTAGAGGGGGGACTCTCTAAATTTACTTTAGAATTTCATAAAATGTGTATTATTTCATAAAATATGAGGGATGAAGGAAAAGAGGTTGAGGGAAAGTGGCTGGATAGGTTTAATTTCTAAGACGTGAAACGTGTATTATTTTTCAATTTTATTTTTTTATGATCGATGCTTCTAAATGTCAACCCCCGCAAAATGCATTGAACCGCCCTTGACGCTTCCTAAAACGTCGAGACAAAAGCGTCAACATTTTAAGGGTTTTGTTGTAGTGGGATCGTATTATTATCGTCGTCCTACCGAGAGGATTAGAGTCTTGTGTGTACGAAACGTCTTATCATACACGATTCCGGGAAACGTCTTATCCCGTGAACATGTTTTTCTAGGTCATGAGTATACGAAACGTCTTATCGTATACGGTTCCGGGAAACGTCTTATCCCGTGGGCTTCCATTGACTTGTCTTGCTATTGTACATGATGTTAGTGCGTGCCATTAACCGTGAGAGATTATGGTTTCATATTCGTATGATTGGATGGTTGATGTAAGTTGAATTATACGTAAACATTGAGTTGGACTCTTGCATGAAATAGATGATTGACGTGGCTTATATGTCGAGTCTCTATCTTATCAAGTATATGCCACTAACGGTGAGATGTAAGCCCTAGTGAGTATATAGTTGCCTAAGGGTGTCTTCCCCGAGTTTGTCTATAATCTGATGCTTATAGTTTTGTACTTCATGCGCCTATATCTTTATATATTGAAATGTCTATTTATACTTCTCGTAATTCACATGTATATATATATATGTATGCTTCTACTTGTATATTGCCGTTTAAGTATGTTATTTGTGATATGGCTGGGAGAACCCTGAGTTACTCCACACTGACTGTGGCGTTCATGTTTTCATGAATGAAGAGGTTGCTTGGATTGATTTTGCTTGTTTTTGGGTTCGGGTGTGAGCTAGCGGGCGTTGGTCTCGACGATTCACCCATAGACGTTTCTTAGCTAGTTTTCTAAACAACTTTGATATTTGATAACGTTTTGAGAGACTAAGTCTCTTTGTAGTATTTTATACTTTAGCTTGTAATTATTTGACTTTCCTTGTACTCTTATTTTAGCATGTAAAAAGTTTCAAAAATATCGTATTTTCCGCTATATAAATCGCATGCTTGTTATGTTTTATTTCCGCTATCGCGAGGGTTGTCACAGTTGGTATCAGAGCCTATGACGCTCCCGACGCACACACGTGAACCCTAAACTTAAATTACTTGACCTTGAAATAATAAATGAGAGATGGGTAGAAATTAAGGACTTTACTTGGTAGTCTCTTTGTTTATGCTAAGTGTTAGGATTAACTTGATTTGTTTTTGTCTCTTATGAATATGGTTAGACCTCGACTCGTAGAGAATGTCATTCTAGAGGCTCTTACTCAAGTTCTAAAGAATCAACAAGATGCGGCAAATGCTCAAGCTGACCAAGCCCCTCCTCATAGAGAAGACCATCACCTAGGAGGTTATGCTTGGGTGGCTAGCCAAATTGCTAGGAGCAAGATCACGCCGTATGGTGGAGAACCAGACCCTACCGAGCTCTCGGAGTGGTTCCGGGAGATGGAAAAGCAATTCGACTTGTATCAAGTCCATGAAGAAGACAAAGTGAGGATTGCTAAGCACTTTCTTGTGAGGGAAGCCGACAATTGGTGGTCGATACTAATCCCACCGCTATTCTTGAAATCAATTTCAGTTGGGAATGTTTCAAGGCTCTCGAGGAAGATCGATTTTACCCCAAAGAGCTCAAGCAGCAGAGACTCCAAGAATTCATCGATTTCAAACAAAGTGACTTGACGGCTCAAGACTTCACCACTCAATTCAACAAGCTTGCTCATTTTGCACCTAGACTCATCAAGGATGATGAAGACTGAGCTTTTTACTATCGTAATAAGCTTAGTGCTTTGCTCCAAAGCAAAGTAAGGAGGATTTCTACTTCTTTCGGGGAGTTGTATGATGATGCCCTTTGGGCCGAAAACTCCATGAAGGCCATTAGAGATGAAGCGAAGATGAAGAATCCATCTCCTTTCCCCTCTTTCAATCCAAGGTCAAACTTCCATGACAAAAGACCTTTCACTCCCTCTTCTTCTAATGCATATGCTAACAAGAGGCGTTTCAATGCTCCCTCAAACGTCAATGCAAGATCACTTGTTCCTTATCACCCTCAAGCTAACCCGAATGCGGCTCCTAAGCCCAATACTCCCCCTCAAGCTCAAGGACGAATGTGTGACGGTTGTAGGAAACACGTTCACCCCGGAGTTGGATGCTATGATAGGCCCCTCTTTTGCTTTTTTCTGCAAGAACCCGGGTCATCGCTTTTGTGAATGCCCTGATCGTCAGACTCCCGCACCCGGTGCCAAATCTAAAGGATCCATCTATGTACTCAGCCGAGCCGAAGCCAATGCTCACCCGGAGATCGTGACTGGTAGGTTCACTTCCTTAGATCAACCTCGTCTTCCTTTTCCGCCTGCATCTTTTCCATCTTATCGTAGTCTTTTGATGATGCCTCCTAGCGTTCCTTGTATCATGTTCGTTTTCCCTACTCTCTTGTGAGGTAGTTTTCTCTTTAGCTAATGTAAGGAGTTAGTAGGTGTGTTTTGAAGATGCACTAAATATGGTACCTACTCGCCCTATTGAGCTAGTTTCATGTTTAGTTGATTATAAGGAATTGAGGATAAACTTAGGATGAACCTCTCTTGGTGGTTTTAGACTATGAAACTTGATGTTACTGTGACACCCTCAAATTTGCGGAAAGAAAAAAAATAATTTAACTAAATAAAAGATGAGAATACATAACGAAGGTGTCTTAAATAAAAAGGTTCAACAAAAAGGAAATAATATTATACAAAAGAAATATCCAAAACGGGAGACATATTTCCCGTATAAATACGTAAATAAAAGAGTGTATAATAATATACAATCATAAGAACCGAATATAGGTCCAAGGTAAATACTTCGCTCGCTAGCTCGTCAATGTACCCAAAGTATGCATCACAAACCTGCCAACCGCATTAAATATAAACACGGAAGCCACAGTCAGTGGGGAGTAACTCCGAGTTCTCCCAGCCACGAAATGTCGAGTTTAATTAAACATGAATAACATAAAAGCAATGTATATGGAAAATACAAAACCTTAACATATATGATATGCTTTTCATGTTATGAAACAATTAACTAACATATAACCTATCATGTGAAAGCTATCATGTGAATCCGATAATAAACTATAACACGAGGTAGGGAAGCTGGTATGCTAGCTCAGAGGTTACCGTTAACATGGCCATGATACACTCAACCCTAATCAACACGTAATCATGTGAATCAGTTAACAATCGGTAGTCCAAACTCTATCAACCTTAGCCGGCTTGCATCTCACCTTCTAAGATTCATAGAATCATACAAACATGAAAGACCAATACTTCTACAAACAGGCATAAGTTCCTAGTACAGTCAATAGTCGACTTCTGTAACTCGAGGCTATACACAAGGTAGGAAAACATCCTAGTCCTAGACTGATCAGACCTAGCGACAACAGCTATTCCATTCCCCGTCCCATGACATAACCGTCTATGAGAAACGCTACTAGGCGACCCCCTAAGCAGAGATGGCTAGTACTTAAGCTGGCTCCAGTCCCAAAACGGATCAGGCAGCCATGCCCCGACTTGGAGATAAGCCCCCCCAGGCCGTGACACAAAAGCTATCAAGCTGTGAACTCCATATGCTCGTTAAAGATAGTACGTGCCTATCAATGTCATGGTCCAAGCTACTCATTTAGAATTAGTATGGTCAAGACGCCATATACTCATAATTCTCTATGGGTACGTAGTCAACACGACACCAACCATATAATAAAACAGTCACAGGAAAACATCCTATCATGTGACTAATTGCATATAAATCATATTCAAATATCATATCGGCCT